>JAVRKA010000589.1:0-81485 GCA_034508555.1 Venustoraphidia nigricollis
CCTATCGGCACCTATTTTTTAAAATGCCAATCGGCAACTATATCTGAAATGCCTATCGACACCTATATCTGAAATGCCTATCGGCACCTATTTTTGAAAATGCCTATCGGCAACTATATCTGAAATGCCTATCGCACCTATATTCTGAAATGCCTATCGGACACCTATATCTGAAATGCCTATCGACACCTATATCTGAAATGCCTATCGACACCTATATCTGAAATGCCTATCGACACCTATATCTGAAATGCCTATCGACACCTATATCTGAAATGCCTATCGAGACCTATATCTGAAATGCCTATCGACACCTATATCTGAAATGCCTATCGACAACCTATTATTGAAATGCCTATCGGAAACTACATCTGAAATGCCTATCAGCACCTATATTTGAAATGCCTATCGGCAACCATATCTGGACTGCCTATCGGCACCTATATTTGAAATGCCTATCGGCTTCTATATCTGAAATGCCTATCGGCACCTATTTTTAAAATGCCAATCGACAACTATATCTGAAATGCCTATCGGCACCTATATCTGAAATGCCTAAACGACACCTATATCTGAAATGCCTATCGACACCTATATCTGAAATGCCTATCGACACCTATATCTGAAATGCCTATCGACACCTATATCTGAAATGCCTATCGACACCTATATCTGAAATGCCTATCGACACCTATATCTGAAATGCCAATCGACACCTATATCTGAAATGCCTATCGACACCTATATCTGAAATGCCTATCGACACCTATATCTGAAATGCCTATCGACACCTATATCTGAAATGCCTATCGACACCTATATCTGAAATGCCTATCGACACCTATATCTGAAATGCCTATCGACACCTATTTTTGAAATGCCTATCGGAAACTACATCTGACATGCCTATCAGCACCTATATTTGAAATGCCTATCGGCAACCATATCTGGAATGCCTATCGGCACCTATATTTGAAATGCCTATCGGCTTCTATATCTGAAATGCCTATCGGCACCTATTTTTTAAAATGCCAATCGGCAACTATATCTGAAATGCCTATCGGCACCTATATCTGAAATGCCTATCGACACCTATATCTGAAATGCCTATCGACACCTATATCTGAAATGCCTATCGACACCTATATCTGAAATGCTTATCGACACCTATATCTGAAATGCCTATCGACACCTATATCTGAAATGCCTATCGACACCTATATCTGAAATGCCTACCGACACCTATATCTGAAATGCCTATCGACACCTATTTTTGAAATGCCTATCGGAAACTACATCTGAAATGCCTATCAGCACCTATATTTGAAATGCCTATCGGCAACCATATCTGGAATGCCTATCGGCACCTATATTTGAAATGCCTATCGGCTTCTATATCTGAAATGCCTTTCGGCACCTATTTTTAAAATGCCAATCGGCAACTATATCTGAAATGCCTATCGGCACCTATATCGGAAATGCCTATCGACACCTATATCTGAAATGCCTATCGACACCTTTATCTGAAATGCCTATCGACACCTATATCTGAAATGCCTATCGGCATCTATATCTGAAATGCCTAACGACACCTATATCTGAAATGCCTATCGACACTTATATCTGAAATGCCTATCGACACCTATATCTGAAATGCCTATCGACACCTATTTTTGAAATGCCTATCGGAAACTACATCTGAAATGCCTATCAGCACCTATATTTGAAATGCCTATCGGCAACCATATCTGGAATACCTATCGGCACCTATATTTGAAATGCCTATCGGCTTCTATATCTGAAATGCCTATCGGCACCTATTTTTAAAATGCCAATCGGCAACTATATCTGAAATGCCTATCGGCACCTATATCTGAAATGCCTATCGACACCTATATCTGAAATGCCTATCGACACCTATATCTGAAATGCCTATCGACACCTATATCTGAAATGCCTATCGACACCTATATCTGAAATGCCTATCGACACCTATATCTGAAATGCCTATCGACACCTATATCTGAAATGCCTATCGACACCTATATCTGAAATGCCTATCGACACCTATTTTTGAAATGCCTATCGGAAACTACATCTGAAATGCCTATCAGCACCTATATTTGAAATGCCTATCGGCAACCATATCTGGAATGCCTATCGGCACCTATATTTGAAATGCCTATCGGCTTCTATATCTGAAATGCCTATCGGCACCTATTTTTAAAATGCCAATCGGCAACTATATCTGAAATGCCTATCGGCACCTATATCTGAAATGCCTATCGACACCTATATCTGAAATGCCTATCGACACCTATATCTGAAATGCCTATCGACACCTATATCTGAAATGCCTATCGACACCTATATCTGAAATGCATATCGACACCTATATCTGAAATGCCTATCGACACCTATATCTGAAATGCCTATCGACACCTATATCTGAAATGCCTATCGACACCTATTTTTGAAATGCCTATCAGAAACTACATCTGAAATGCCTATCAGCACCTATATTTGAAATGCCTATCGGCAACCGTATCTGGAATGCCTATCGGCACCTATATTTGAAATGCCTATCGGCTTCTATATCTGAAATGCCTATCGGCACCTATTTTTAAAATGCCAATCGGCAACTATATCTGAAATGCCTATCGGCACCTATATCTGAAATGCCTATCAACACCTATATCTGAAATGCCTATCGACACCTATATCTGAAATGCCTATCGACACCTATATCTGAAATGCCTATCGACACCTATATCTGAAATGCCTATCGACGCCTATATCTGAAATGCCTATCGACACCTATATCTGAAATGCCTATCGACACCTATTTTTGAAATGCCAATCGGCAACTATATCTGAAATGCCTATCGGCACCTATATCTGAAATGCCTATCGACACCTATATCTGAAATGCCTATCGACACCTATATCTGAAATGCCTATCGACACCTATATCTGAAATGCCTATCGACACCTATATCTGAAATGCCTATCGACACCTATATCTGAAATGCCTATCGACACCTATTTTTTAAATGCCTATCGGAAACTACATCTGAAATGCCTATCAGCACCTATATTTGAAATGCCTATCGGCAACCATATCTGGAATGCCTATCGGCACCTATATTTGAAATGCCTATCGGCTTCTATATCTGAAATGCCTATCGGCACCTATTTTTAAAATGCCAATCGGCAACTATATCTGAAATGCCTATCGGCACCTATATCTGAAATGCCTATCGACACCTATATCTGAAATGCCTATCGACACCTATATCTGAAATGCCTATCGACACCTATATCTGAAATGCCTATCGACACCTATATCTGAAATGCCTATCGACACCTATATCTGAAATGCCTATCGACACCTATTTTTGAAATGCCTATCGGAAACTACATCTGAAATGCCTATCAGCACCTATATTTGAAATGCCTATCGGCAACCATATCTGGAATGCCTATCGGCACCGTTATTTGAAATGCCTATCGGCTTCTATATCTGAAATGCCTATCGGCTTCTATATCTGAAATGCCTATCGGCACCTATTTTTAAAATGCCAATCGGCAACTATATCTGAAATGCCTATCGGCACCTATATCTGAAATGCCTATCGACACCTATATCTGAAATGCCTATCGACACCTATATCTGAAATGCCTATCGACACCTATATCTGAAATGCCTATCGACACCTATATCTGAAATGCCTATCGACACCTATATCTGAAATGCCTATCGAGACCTATATCTGAAATGCCTATCGACACCTATATCTGAAATGCCTATCGACACCTATTATTGAAATGCCTATCGGAAACTACATCTGAAATGCCTATCAGCACCTATATTTGAAATGCCTATCGGCAACCATATCTGGACTGCCTATCGGCACCTATATTTGAAATGCCTATCGGCTTCTATATCTGAAATGCCTATCGGCACCTATTTTTAAAATGCCAATCGACAACTATATCTGAAATGCCTATCGGCACCTATATCTGAAATGCCTAACGACACCTATATCTGAAATGCCTATCGACACCTATATCTGAAATGCCTATCGACACCTATATCTGAAATGCCTATCGACACCTATATCTGAAATGCCTATCGACACCTATATCTGAAATGCCTATCGACACCTATATCTGAAATGCCAATCGACACCTATATCTGAAATGCCTATCGACACCTATATCTGAAATGCCTATCGACACCTATATCTGAAATGCCTATCGACACCTATATCTGAAATGCCTATCGACACCTATATCTGAAATGCCTATCGACACCTATATCTGAAATGCCTATCGACACCTATTTTTGAAATGCCTATCGGAAACTACATCTGACATGCCTATCAGCACCTATATTTGAAATGCCTATCGGCAACCATATCTGGAATGCCTATCGGCACCTATATTTGAAATGCCTATCGGCTTCTATATCTGAAATGCCTATCGGCACCTATTTTTAAAATGCCAATCGGCAACTATATCTGAAATGCCTATCGGCACCTATATCTGAAATGCCTATCGACACCTATATCTGAAATGCCTATCGACACCTATATCTGAAATGCCTATCGACACCTATATCTGAAATGCTTATCGACACCTATATCTGAAATGCCTATCGACACCTATATCTGAAATGCCTATCGACACCTATATCTGAAATGCCTACCGACACCTATATCTGAAATGCCTATCGACACCTATTTTTGAAATGCCTATCGGAAACTACATCTGAAATGCCTATCAGCACCTATATTTGAAATGCCTATCGGCAACCATATCTGGAATGCCTATCGGCACCTATATTTGAAATGCCTATCGGCTTCTATATCTGAAATGCCTTTCGGCACCTATTTTTAAAATGCCAATCGGCAACTATATCTGAAATGCCTATCGGCACCTATATCGGAAATGCCTATCGACACCTATATCTGAAATGCCTATCGACACCTTTATCTGAAATGCCTATCGACACCTATATCTGAAATGCCTATCGGCATCTATATCTGAAATGCCTAACGACACCTATATCTGAAATGCCTATCGACACTTATATCTGAAATGCCTATCGACACCTATATCTGAAATGCCTATCGACACCTATTTTTGAAATGCCTATCGGAAACTACATCTGAAATGCCTATCAGCACCTATATTTGAAATGCCTATCGGCAACCATATCTGGAATACCTATCGGCACCTATATTTGAAATGCCTATCGGCTTCTATATCTGAAATGCCTATCGGCACCTATTTTTAAAATGCCAATCGGCAACTATATCTGAAATGCCTATCGGCACCTATATCTGAAATGCCTATCGACACCTATATCTGAAATGCCTATCGACACCTATATCTGAAATGCCTATCGACACCTATATCTGAAATGCCTATCGACACCTATATCTGAAATGCCTATCGACACCTATATCTGAAATGCCTATCGACACCTATATCTGAAATGCCTATCGACACCTATATCTGAAATGCCTATCGACACCTATTTTTGAAATGCCTATCGGAAACTACATCTGAAATGCCTATCAGCACCTATATTTGAAATGCCTATCGGCAACCATATCTGGAATGCCTATCGGCACCTATATTTGAAATGCCTATCGGCTTCTATATCTGAAATGCCTATCGGCACCTATTTTTAAAATGCCAATCGGCAACTATATCTGAAATGCCTATCGGCACCTATATCTGAAATGCCTATCGACACCTATATCTGAAATGCCTATCGACACCTATATCTGAAATGCCTATCGACACCTATATCTGAAATGCCTATCGACACCTATATCTGAAATGCATATCGACACCTATATCTGAAATGCCTATCGACACCTATATCTGAAATGCCTATCGACACCTATATCTGAAATGCCTATCGACACCTATTTTTGAAATGCCTATCAGAAACTACATCTGAAATGCCTATCAGCACCTATATTTGAAATGCCTATCGGCAACCGTATCTGGAATGCCTATCGGCACCTATATTTGAAATGCCTATCGGCTTCTATATCTGAAATGCCTATCGGCACCTATTTTTAAAATGCCAATCGGCAACTATATCTGAAATGCCTATCGGCACCTATATCTGAAATGCCTATCAACACCTATATCTGAAATGCCTATCGACACCTATATCTGAAATGCCTATCGACACCTATATCTGAAATGCCTATCGACACCTATATCTGAAATGCCTATCGACGCCTATATCTGAAATGCCTATCGACACCTATATCTGAAATGCCTATCGACACCTATTTTTGAAATGCCAATCGGCAACTATATCTGAAATGCCTATCGGCACCTATATCTGAAATGCCTATCGACACCTATATCTGAAATGCCTATCGACACCTATATCTGAAATGCCTATCGACACCTATATCTGAAATGCCTATCGACACCTATATCTGAAATGCCTATCGACACCTATATCTGAAATGCCTATCGACACCTATTTTTTAAATGCCTATCGGAAACTACATCTGAAATGCCTATCAGCACCTATATTTGAAATGCCTATCGGCAACCATATCTGGAATGCCCATCGGCACCTATATTTGAAATGCCTATCGGCTTCTATATCTGAAATGCCTATCGGCACCTATTTTAAAATGCCAATCGGCAACTATATCTGAAATGCCTATCGGCACCTATATCTGAAATGCCTATCGACACCTACATCTGAAATGCCTATCGTCACCTATATCTGAAATGCCTATCGACACCTATATCTGAAATGCCTATCGACACCTATATCTGAAATGCCTATCGACACCTATTTTTGAAATGTCTATCGGAAACTACATCTGAAATGCCTATCAGCACCTATATTTGAAATGCCTATCGGCAACCTTATCTGGAATGCCTATCGGCACCTATATTTGAAATGCCTATCGGCTTCTATATCTGAAATGCTTATCGGCACCTATTTTTAAAATGCCAATCGGCAACTATATCTGAAAGGCCTATCGGCACCTATATCTGAAATGCCTATCGACACCTATATCTGAAATGCCTATCGACACCTATATCTGAAATGCCTATCGACACCTATATCTGAAATGCCTATCGACACCTATATCTGAAATGCCTATCGACACCTATATCTGAAATGCCTATCGAAACCTATATCTGAAATGCCTATCGACACCTATATCTGAAATGCCTATCGACACCTATTTTTGAAATGCCTATCGGAAACAACATCTGAAATGCCTTTCAGCACCTATATTTGAAATGCCTATCGGCAACCATATCTGGAATGCCTATCGGCACCTATATTTGAAATGCCTATCGGCTTCTATATCTGAAATGCCTATCGGCACCTATTTTTAAAATGCCAATCGGCAACTATATCTGAAATGCCTATCGGCACCTATATCTGAAATGCCTATCGACACCTATATCTGAAATGCCTATCGACACCTATATCTGAAATACCTATCGACACCTATATCTGAAATGCCTATCGACACCTATATCTGAAATGCCTATCGACACCTATATCTGAAATGCCTATCGACACCTATATCTGAAATGCCTATCGACACCTATTTTTGAAATGCCTATCGGAAACTACATCTGAAATGTCTATCAGCACCTATATTTAAAATGCCTATCGGCAACCATATCTGGAATGCCTATCGGCACCTATATTTGAAATGCCTATCGGCTTCTATATCTGAAATGCCTATCGGCACCTATTTTTAAAATGCCAATCGGCAACTATATCTGAAATGCCTATCAGGACCTATATCTGAAATGCCTATCGACACCTATATCTGAAATGCCTATCGACACCTATATCTGAAATGCCTATCGACACCTATATCTGAAATGCCTATCGACACCTATATCTGAAATGCCTATCGACACCTATATCTGAAATGCCTATCGACACCTATTTTTGAAATGCCTATCGGAAACTACATCTGAAATGCCTATCAGCACCTATATTTGAAATGCCTATCGGCAACCATATCTGGAATGCCTATCGGCACCTATATCTGAAATGCCTATCGGCTTCTATATCTGAAATGCCTATCGGCACCTATTTTTAAAATGCCAATCGGCAACTATATCTGAAATGCCTATCGGCACCTATTTCTGAAATGCCTATCGACACCTATATCTGAAATGCCTATCGACACCTATATCTGAAATGCCTATCGACACCTATATCTGAAATGCCTATCGACACCTATATCTGAAATGCGTATCGACACCTATATCTGAAATGCCTATCGACACCTATATCTGAAATGCCTACCGACACCCATATCTGAAATGCCTATCGACACCTATTTTTGAAATGCCTATCGGAAACTACATCTGAAATGCCTATCAGCACCTATATTTGAAATGCCTATCGGCAACCATATCTGGAATGCCTATCGGCACCTATATTTGAAATGCCTATCGGCTTCTATATCTGAAATGCCTATCGGCACCTATTTTTAGAATGCCAATCGGCAACTATATCTGAAATGCCTATCGGCACCTATATCTGGAATGCCTATCGACACCTATATCTGAAATGCCTATCGACACCTATATCTGAAATGCCTATCGACACCTATATCTGAAATGCCTATCGACACCTATATCTGAAATGCCTATCGACACCTATATCGTAAATGCCTATCGACACCTATATCTGAAATGCCTATCGACACCTATATCTGAAATGCTTATCGACACCTATTTTTGAAATGCCTATCGGAAACTACATCTGAAATGCCTATCAGCACCTATATTTGAAATGCCTATCGTCAACAATATAAGGAATGCCTATCGGCACCTATATTTGAAATGCCTATCGGCTTCTATATCTGAAATGCCTATCGGCACCTATTTTTAAAATGCCAATCGGCAACTATATCTGAAATGCCTATCGGCACCTATATCTGAAATGCCTATCGACACCTATATCTGAAATGCCTATCGACACCTATATCTGAAATGCCTATCGACACCTATATCTGAAATGATTATCGACACCTATATCTGAAATGCCTATCGACACCTATATCTGAAATGCTAATCGACACCTATATCTGAAATGCCTATCGACACCTATATCTGAAATGCCTATCGACACCTATATCTGAAATGCCTATCGACACCTATTTTTGAAATGCCTATCGGAAACTACATCTGAAATGCCTATCAGCACCTATATTTGAAATGCCTATCGGCAACCATATCTGGAATGCCAATCGGCACCTATATTTGAAATGCCTATCGGATTCTATATCTGAAATGCCTATCGGCTTCTATATCTGAAATGCCTATCGGCACCTATTTTTAAAATGCCAATCGGCAACTATATCTGAAATGCCTATCGGCACCTATATCTGAAATGCCTATCGACACCTATATCTGAAATGCCTATCGACACCTATATCTGAAATGCCTATCGACACCTATATCTGAAATGCCTATCGACACCTATATCTGAAATGCCTATCGACACCTATATCTGAAATGCCTATCGACACCTATATCTGAAATGCCTATCGAGACCTATATCTGAAATGCCTATCGACACCTATATCTGAAATGCCTATCCACACCTATTTTTGAAATGCCTATCGGAAACTACATCTGAAATGCCTATCAGCACCTATATTTGAAATGCCTATCGGCAACCATATCTGGACTGCCTATCGGCACCTATATTTGAAATGCCTATCGGCTTCTATATCTGAAATGCCTATCGGCACCTATTTTTAAAATGCCAATCGACAACTATATCTGAAATGCCTATCGGCACCTATATCTGAAATGCCTATCGACACCTATATCTGAAATGCCTATCGACACCTATATCTGAAATGCCTATCGACACCTATATCTGAAATGCCTATCGACACCTATATCTGAAATGCCTATCGACACCTATATCTGAAATGCCTATCGACACCTATATCTGAAATGCCTATCGACACCTATATCTGAAATGCCTATCGACACCTATATCTGAAATGCCTATCGACACCTATATCTGAAATGCCTATCGACACCTATATCTGAAATGCCTATCGACACCTATATCTGAAATGCCTATCGACACCTATTTTTGAAATGCCTATCGGAAACTACATCTGAAATGCCTATCAGCACCTATATTTGAAATGCCTATCGGCAACCATATCTGGAATGCCTATCGGCACCTATATTTGAAATGCCTATCGGCTTCTATATCTGAAATGCCTATCGGCACCTATTTTTAAAATGCCAATCGGCAACTATATCTGAAATGCCTATCGGCACCTATATCAGAAATGCCTATCGACACCTATATCTGAAATGCCTATCGACACCTATATCTGAAATGCCTATCGACACCTATATCTGAAATGCCTATCGACACCTATATCTGAAATGCCTATCGACACCTATATCTGAAATGCCTATCGACACCTATATCTGAAATGCCTATCGACACCTATATCTGAAATGCCTATCGACACCTATTTTTGAAATGCCTATCGGAAACTACATCTGAAATGCCTATCAGCACCTATATTTGAAATGCCTATCGGCAACCATATCTGGAATGCCTATCGGCACCTATATCTGAAATGCCTATCGGCTTCTATATCTGAAATGCCTATCGGCACCTATTTTTAAAATGCCAATCGGCAACTATATCTGAAATGCCTATCGGCACCTATATCTGAAATGCCTATCGACACCTATATCTGAAATGCCTATCGACACCTATATCTGAAATGCCTATCGACACCTATATCTGAAATGCCTATCGACACCTATATCTGAAATGCCTATCGACACCTATATCTGAAATGCCTATCGACACCTATATCTGAAATGCCTACCGACACCCATATCTGAAATGCCTATCGACACCTATTTTTGAAATGCCTATCGGAAACTACATCTGAAATGCCTATCAGCACCTATATTTGAAATGCCTATCGGCAACCATATCTGGAATGCCTATCGGCACCTATATTTGAAATGCCTATCGGCTTCTATATCTGAAATGCCTATCGGCACCTATTTTTAAAATGCCAATCGGCAACTATATCTGAAATGCCTATCGGCACCTATATCTGGAATGCCTATCGACACCTATATCTGAAATGCCTATCGACACCTATATCTGAAATGCCTATCGACACCTATATCTGAAATGCCTATCGACACCTATATCTGAAATGCCTATCGACACCTATATCGTAAATGCCTATCGACACCTATATCTGAAATGCCTATCGACACCTACATCTGAAATGCCTATCAGCACCTATATTTGAAATGCCTATCGTCAACAATATAAGGAATGCCTATCGGCACCTATATTTGAAATGCCTATCGGCTTCTATATCTGAAATGCCTATCGGCACCTATTTTTAAAATGCCAATCGGCAACTATATCTGAAATGCCTATCGGCACCTATATCTGAAATGCCTATCGACACCTATATCTGAAATGCCTATCGACACCTATATCTGAAATGCCTATCGACACCTATATCTGAAATGCCTATCGACACCTATATCTGAAATGCCTATCGACACCTATATCTGAAATGCTAATCGACACCTATATCTGAAATGCCTATCGACACCTATATCTGAAATGCCTATCGACACCTATATCTGAAATGCCTATCGACACCTATTTTTGAAATGCCTATCGGAAACTACATCTGAAATGCCTATCAGCACCTATATTTGAAATGCCTATCGGCAACCATATCTGGAATGCCTATCGGCACCTATATTTGAAATGCCTATCGGCTTCTATATCTGAAATGCCTATCGGCTTATATATCTGAAATGCCTATCGGCACCTATTTTTAAAATGCCAATCGGCAACTATATCTGAAATGCCTATCGGCACCTATATCTGAAATGCCTATCGACACCTATATCTGGAATGCCTATCGACACCTATATCTGAAATGCCTATCGACACCTATATCTGAAATGCCTATCGACACCTATATCTGAAATGCCTATCGACACCTATATCTGAAATGCCTATCGAGACCTATATCTGAAATGCCTATCGACACCTATATCTGAAATGCCTATCGACACCTATTATTGAAATGCCTATCGGAAACTACATCTGAAATGCCTATCAGCACCTATATTTGAAATGCCTATCGGCAACCATATCTGGACTGCCTATCGGCACCTATATTTGAAATGCCTATCGGCTTCTATATCTGAAATGCCTATCGGCACCTATTTTTAAAATGCCAATCGACAACTATATCTGAAATGCCTATCGGCACCTATATCTGAAATGCCTATCGACACCTATATCTGAAATGCCTATCGACACCTATATCTGAAATGCCTATCGACACCTATATCTGAAATGCCTATCGACACCTATATCTGAAATGCCTATCGACACCTATATCTGAAATGCCTATCGACACCTATATCTGAAATGCCTATCGACACCTATATCTGAAATGCGTATCGACACCTATATCTGAAATGCCTATCGACACCTATATCTAAAATGCCTATCGACACCTATATCTGAAATGCCTATCGACACCTATATCTGAAATGCCTATCGACACCTATATCTGAAATGCCTATCGACACCTATTTTTGAAATGCCTATCGGAAACTACATCTGAAATGCCTATCAGCACCTATATTTGAAATGCCTATCGGCAACCATATCTGGAATGCCTATCGGCACCTATATTTGAAATGCCTATCGGCTTCTATATCTGAAATGCCTATCGGCACCTATTTTTAAAATGCAAATCGGCAACTATATCTGAAATGCCTATCGGCACCTATATCTGAAATGCCTATCGACACCTATATCTGAAATGCCTATCGACACCTATATCTGAAATGCCTATCGACACCTATATCTGAAATGCTTATCGACACCTATATCTGAAATGCCTATCGACACCTATATCTGAAATGCCTATCGACACCTATATCTGAAATGCCTACCGACACCTATATCTGAAATGCCTATCGACACCTATTTTTGAAATGCCTATCGGAAACTACATCTGAAATGCCTATCAGCACCTATATTTGAAATGCCTATCGGCAACCATATCTGGAATGCCTATCGGCACCTATATTTGAAATGCCTATCGGCTTCTATATCTGAAATGCCTATCGGCACCTATTTTTAAAATGCCAATCGGCAACTATATCTGAAATGCCTATCGGCACCTATATCTGAAATGCCTATCGACACCTATATCTGAAATGCCTATCGACACCTTTATCTGAAATGCCTATCGACACCTATATCTGAAATGCCTATCGGCATCTATATCTGAAATGCCTAACGACACCTATATCTAAAATGCCTATCGACACCTATATCTGAAATGCCTATCGACACCTATATCTGAAATGCCTATCGACACCTATTTTTGAAATGCCTATCGGAAACTACATCTGAAATGCCTATCAGCACCTATATTTGAAATGCCTATAGGCAACCATATCTGGAATGCCTATCGCCACCTATATTTGAAATGCCTATCGGCTTCTATATATGAAATGCCTATCGGCACCTATTTTTAAAATGCCAATCGGCAACTATATCTGAAATGCCTATCGGCACCTATATCTGAAATGCCTATCGACACCTATATCTGAAATGCCTATCGACACCTATATCTGAAATGCCTATCGACACCTATATCTGAAATGCCTATCGACACCTATATCTGAAATGCCTATCGACACCTATATCTGAAATGCCTATCGACACCTATATCTGAAATGCCTATCGACACCTATATCTGAAATGCCTATCGACACCTATTTTTGAAATGCCTATCGGAAACTACATCTGAAATGCCTATCAGCACCTATATTTGAAATGCCTATCGGCAACCATATCTGGAATGCCTATCGGCACCTATATTTGAAATGCCTATCGGCTTCTATATCTGAAATGCCTATCGGCACCTATTTTTAAAATGCCAATCGGCAACTATATCTGAAATGCCTATCGGCACCTATATCTGAAATGCCTATCGACACCTATATCTGAAATGCCTATCGACACCTATATCTGAAATGCCTATCGACACCTATATCTGAAATGCCTATCGACACCTATATCTGAAATGCATATCGACACCTATATCTGAAATGCCTATCGACACCTACATCTGAAATGCCTATCGACACCTATATCTGAAATGCCTATCGACACCTATTTTTGAAATGCCTATCAGAAACTACATCTGAAATGCCTATCAGCACCTATATTTGAAATGCCTATCGGCAACCGTATCTGGAATGCCTATCGGCACCTATATTTGAAATGCCTATCGGCTTCTATATCTGAAATGCCTATCGGCACCTATTTTTAAAATGCCAATCGGCAACTATATCTGAAATGCCTATCGGCACCTATATCTGAAATGCCTATCGACACCTATATCTGAAATGCCTATCGACACCTATATCTGAAATGCCTATCGACACCTATATCTGAAATGCCTATCGACACCTATATCTGAAATGCCTATCGACGCCTATATCTGAAATGCCTATCGACACCTATATCTGAAATGCCTATCGACACCTATTTTTGAAATGCCAATCGGCAACTATATCTGAAATGCCTATCGGCACTTATATCTGAAATGCCTATCGACACCAATATCTGAAATGCCTATCGACACCTATATCTGAAATGCCTCTCGACACCTATATCTGAAATGCCTATCGACACCTATATCTGAAATGCCTATCGACACCTATATCTGAAATGCCTATCGACACCTATATCTGAAATGCCTATCGACACCTATATCTGAAATGCCTATCGAAACCTATTTTTGAAATGCCTAATGGAAACTACATCTGAAATGCCTATCAGCACCTATATTTGAAATGCCTATCGGCAACCATATAAGGAATGCCTATCGGCACCTATATTTGAAATGCCTATCGGCTTCTATATCTGAAATGCCTATCGGCACCTATTTTTAAAATGCCAATCGGCAACTATAGCTGAAATGCCTATCGGCACCTATATCTGAAATGCCTATCGACACCTATATCTGAAATGCCTATCGACACCTATATCTGAAATGCCTATCGACACCTATATCTGAAATGCCTATCGACACCTATATCTGAAATGCCTATCGACACCTATATCTGAAATGCCTATTGACACCTATATCTGAAATGCCTATCGACACCTATATCTGAAATGCCTATCGACACCTATTTTTGAAATGCCTATCGGAAACTACATTTGAAATGCCTATCAGCACCTATATTTGAAATGCCTATCGGCAACCATATCTGGAATGCCTATCGGCACCTATATTTGAAATGCCTATCGGCTTCTATATCTGAAATGCCTATCGGCACCTATTTTTAAAATGCCAATCGGCAACTATATCTGAAATGCCTATCGGCACCTATATCTGAAATGCCTATCGACACCTATATCTGAAATGCCTATCGACACCTATATCTGAAATGCCTATCGACACCTATATCTGAAATGCCTATCGACACCTATATCTGAAATGCCTATCGAGACCTATATCTGAAATGCCTATCGACACCTATATCTGAAATGCCTATCGACACCTATTTTTGAAATGCCTATCGGAAACTACATCTGAAATGCCTATCAGCACCTATATTTGAAATGCCTATCGGCAACCATATCTGGACTGCCTATCGGCACCTATATTTGAAATGCCTATCGTCTTCTATATCTGAAATGCCTATCGGCACCTATTTTTAAAATGCCAATCGACAACTATATCTGAAATGCCTATCGGCACCTATATCTGAAATGCCTATCGACACCTATATCTGAAATGCCTATCGACACCTATATCTGAAATGCCTATCGACACCTATATCTGAAATGCCTATCGACACCTATATCTGAAATGCCTATCGACACCTATATCTGAAATGCCTATCGACACCTATATCTGAAATGCCTATCGACGCCTATATCTGAAATGCCTATCGACACCTATATCTGAAATGCCTATCGACACCTATATCTGAAATGTCTATCGACACCTATATCTGAAATGCCTATCGACACCTATATCTGAAATGCCTATCGACACCTATATCTGAAATGCCTATCGACACCTATATCTGAAATGCCTACCGACACCTATATCTGAAATGCCTATCGACACCTATTTTTGAAATGCCTATCGGAAACTACATCTGAAATGCCTATCAGCACCTATATTTGAAATGCCTATCGGCAACCATATCTGGAATGCCTATCGGCACCTATATTTGAAATGCCTATCGGCTTCTATATCTGAAATGCCTATCGGCACCTATTTTTAAAATGCCAATCGGCAACTATATCTGAAATGCCTATCGGCACCTATATCTGAAATGCCTATCGACACCTATATCTGAAATGCCTATCGACACCTATATCTGAAATGCCTATCGACACCTATATCTGAAATGCCTATCGACACCTATATCTGAAATGCCTATCGACACCTATATCTGAAATGCCTATCGACACCTATATCTGAAATGCCTATCGACACCTATATCTGAAATGCCTATCGACACCTATATCTGAAATGCCTATCGACGCCTATATCTGAAATGCCTATCGACACCTATATCTGAAATGCCTATCGACACCTATATCTGAAATGTCTATCGACACCTATATCTGAAATGCCTATCGACACCTATATCTGAAATGCCTATCGACACCTATATCTGAAATGCCTATCGACACCTATATCTGAAATGCCTACCGACACCTATATCTGAAATGCCTATCGACACCTATTTTTGAAATGCCTATCGGAAACTACATCTGAAATGCCTATCAGCACCTATATTTGAAATGCCTATCGGCAACCATATCTGGAATGCCTATCGGCACCTATATTTGAAATGCCTATCGGCTTCTATATCTGAAATGCCTATCGGCACCTATTTTTAAAATGCCAATCGGCAACTATATCTGAAATGCCTATCGGCACCTATATCTGAAATGCCTATCGACACCTATATCTGAAATGCCTATCGACACCTATTTTTGAAATGCCTATCGGAAACTACATCTGAAATGCCTATCAGCACCTATATTTGAAATGCCTATCGGCAACCATATCTGGAATGCCTATCGGCACCTATATTTGAAATGCCTATCGGCTTCTATATCTGAAATGCCTATCGGCTTCTATATCTGAAATGCCTATCGGCACCTATTTTTAAAATGCCAATCGGCAACTATATCTGAAATGCCTATCGGCACCTATATCTGAAATGCCTATCGACACCTATATCTGAAATGCCTATCGACACCTATATCTGAAATGCCTATCGACACCTATATCTGAAATGCCTATCGACACCTATATCTGAAATGCCTATCGACACCTATATCTGAAATGCCTATCGAGACCTATATCTGAAATGCCTATCGACACCTATATCTGAAATGCCTATCGACACCTATTATTGAAATGCCTATCGGAAACTACATCTGAAATGCCTATCAGCACCTATATTTGAAATGCCTATCGGCAACCATATCTGGACTGCCTATCGGCACCTATATTTGAAATGCCTATCGGCTTCTATATCTGAAATGCCTATCGGCACCTATTTTTAAAATGCCAATCGACAACTATATCTGAAATGCCTATCGGCACCTATATCTGAAATGCCTATCGACACCTATATCTGAAATGCCTATCGACACCTATATCTGAAATGCCTATCGACACCTATATCTGAAATGCCTATCGACACCTATATCTGAAATGCCTATCGACACCTATATCTGAAATGCCTATCGACACCTATATCTGAAATGCCTATCGACACCTATATCTGAAATGCCTATCGACACCTATATCTGAAATGCCTATCGACACCTATATCTAAAATGCCTATCGACACCTATATCTGAAATGCCTATCGACACCTATATCTGAAATGCCTATCGACACCTATATCTGAAATGCCTATCGACACCTATTTTTGAAATGCCTATCGGAAACTACATCTGAAATGCCTATCAGCACCTATATTTGAAATGCCTATCGGCAACCATATCTGAAATGCCTATCGGCACCTATATTTGAAATGCCTATCGGCTTCTATATCTGAAATGCCTATCGGCACCTATTTTTAAAATGCAAATCGGCAACTATATCTGAAATGCCTATCGGCACCTATATCTGAAATGCCTATCGACACCTATATCTGAAATGCCTATCGACACCTATATCTGAAATGCCTATCGACACCTATATCTGAAATGCTTATCGACACCTATATCTGAAATGCCTATCGACACCTATATCTGAAATGCCTATCGACACCTATATCTGAAATGCCTACCGACACCTATATCTGAAATGCCTATCGACACCTATTTTTGAAATGCCTATCGGAAACTACATCTGAAATGCCTATCAGAACCTATATTTGAAATGCCTATCGGCAACCATATCTGGAATGCCTATCGGCACCTATATTTGAAATGCCTATCGGCTTCTATATCTGAAATGCCTATCGGCACCTATTTTTAAAATGCCAATCGGCAACTATATCTGAAATGCCTATCGGCACCTATATCTGAAATGCCTATCGACACCTATATCTGAAATGCCTATCGACACCTTTATCTGAAATGCCTATCGACACCTATATCTGAAATGCCTATCGGCATCTATATCTGAAATGCCTAACGACACCTATATCTAAAATGCCTATCGACACCTATATCTGAAATGCCTATCGACACCTATATCTGAAATGCCTATCGACACCTATTTTTGAAATGCCTATCGGAAACTACATCTGAAATGCCTATCAGCACCTATATTTGAAATGCCTATAGGCAACCATATCTGGAATGCCTATCGCCACCTATATTTGAAATGCCTATCGGCTTCTATATATGAAATGCCTATCGGCACCTATTTTTAAAATGCCAATCGGCAACTATATCTGAAATGCCTATCGGCACCTATATCTGAAATGCCTATCGACACCTATATCTGAAATGCCTATCGACACCTATATCTGAAATGCCTATCGACACCTATATCTGAAATGCCTATCGACACCTATATCTGAAATGCCTATCGACACCTATATCTGAAATGCCTATCGACACCTATATCTGAAATGCCTATCGACACCTATATCTGAAATGCCTATCGACACCTATTTTTGAAATGCCTATCGGAAACTACATCTGAAATGCCTATCAGCACCTATATTTGAAATGCCTATCGGCAACCATATCTGGAATGCCTATCGGCACCTATATTTGAAATGCCTATCGGCTTCTATATCTGAAATGCCTATCGGCACCTATTTTTAAAATGCCAATCGGCAACTATATCTGAAATGCCTATCGGCACCTATATCTGAAATGCCTATCGACACCTATATCTGAAATGCCTATCGACACCTATATCTGAAATGCCTATCGACACCTATATCTGAAATGCCTATCGACACCTATATCTGAAATGCATATCGACACCTATATCTGAAATGCCTATCGACACCTACATCTGAAATGCCTATCGACACCTATATCTGAAATGCCTATCGACACCTATTTTTGAAATGCCTATCAGAAACTACATCTGAAATGCCTATCAGCACCTATATTTGAAATGCCTATCGGCAACCGTATCTGGAATGCCTATCGGCACCTATATTTGAAATGCCTATCGGCTTCTATATCTGAAATGCCTATCGGCACCTATTTTTAAAATGCCAATCGGCAACTATATCTGAAATGCCTATCGGCACCTATATCTGAAATGCCTATCGACACCTATATCTGAAATGCCTATCGACACCTATATCTGAAATGCCTATCGACACCTATATCTGAAATGCCTATCGACACCTATATCTGAAATGCCTATCGACGCCTATATCTGAAATGCCTATCGACACCTATATCTGAAATGCCTATCGACACCTATTTTTGAAATGCCAATCGGCAACTATATCTGAAATGCCTATCGGCACTTATATCTGAAATGCCTATCGACACCAATATCTGAAATGCCTATCGACACCTATATCTGAAATGCCTCTCGACACCTATATCTGAAATGCCTATCCACACCTATATCTGAAATGCCTATCGACACCTATATCTGAAATGCCTATCGACACCTATATCTGAAATGCCTATCGACACCTATATCTGAAATGCCTATCGACACCTATTTTTGAAATGCCTATCGGAAACTACATCTGAAATGCCTATCAGCACCTATATTTGAAATGCCTATCGGCAACCATATAAGGAATGCCTATCGGCACCTATATTTGAAATGCCTATCGGCTTCTATATCTGAAATGCCTATCGGCACCTATTTTTAAAATGCCAATCGGCAACTATAGCTGAAATGCCTATCGGCACCTATATCTGAAATGCCTATCGACACCTATATCTGAAATGCCTATCGACACCTATATCTGAAATGCCTATCGACACCTATATCTGAAATGCCTATCGACACCTATATCTGAAATGCCTATCGACACTTATATCTGAAATGCCTATTGACACCTATATCTGAAATGCCTATCGACACCTATATCTGAAATGCCTATCGACACCTATTTTTGAAATGCCTATCGGAAACTACATTTGAAATGCCTATCAGCACCTATATTTGAAATGCCTATCGGCAACCATATCTGGAATGCCTATCGGCACCTATATTTGAAATGCCTATCGGCTTCTATATCTGAAATGCCTATCGGCACCTATTTTTAAAATGCCAATCGGCAACTATATCTGAAATGCCTATCGGCACCTATATCTGAAATGCCTATCGACACCTATATCTGAAATGCCTATCGACACCTATATCTGAAATGCCTATCGACACCTATATCTGAAATGCCTATCGACACCTATATCTGAAATGCCTATCGAGACCTATATCTGAAATGCCTATCGACACCTATATCTGAAATGCCTATCGACACCTATTTTTGAAATGCCTATCGGAAACTACATCTGAAATGCCTATCAGCACCTATATTTGAAATGCCTATCGGCAACCATATCTGGACTGCCTATCGGCACCTATATTTGAAATGCCTATCGTCTTCTATATCTGAAATGCCTATCGGCACCTATTTTTAAAATGCCAATCGACAACTATATCTGAAATGCCTATCGGCACCTATATCTGAAATGCCTATCGACACCTATATCTGAAATGCCTATCGACACCTATATCTGAAATGCCTATCGACACCTATATCTGAAATGCCTATCGACACCTATATCTGAAATGCCTATCGACACCTATATCTGAAATGCCTATCGACACCTATATCTGAAATGCCTATCGACGCCTATATCTGAAATGCCTATCGACACCTATATCTGAAATGCCTATCGACACCTATATCTGAAATGTCTATCGACACCTATATCTGAAATGCCTATCGACACCTATATCTGAAATGCCTATCGACACCTATATCTGAAATGCCTATCGACACCTATATCTGAAATGCCTACCGACACCTATATCTGAAATGCCTATCGACACCTATTTTTGAAATGCCTATCGGAAACTACATCTGAAATGCCTATCAGCACCTATATTTGAAATGCCTATCGGCAACCATATCTGGAATGCCTATCGGCACCTATATTTGAAATGCCTATCGGCTTCTATATCTGAAATGCCTATCGGCACCTATTTTTAAAATGCCAATCGGCAACTATATCTGAAATGCCTATCGGCACCTATATCTGAAATGCCTATCGACACCTATATCTGAAATGCCTATCGACACCTATATCTGAAATGCCTATCGACACCTATATCTGAAATGCCTATCGACATCTATATCTGAAATGCCTAACGACACCTATATCTGAAATGCCTATCGACACCTATATCTGAAATGCCTATCGACACCAATATCTGAAATGCCTATTGACACCTATTTTTGAAATGCCTATCGGAAACTACATCTGAAATGCCTATCAGCACCTATATTTGAAATGCCTATCGGCAACCATATCTGGAATGCCTATCGGCACCTATATTTGAAATGCCTATCGGCTTCTATATCTGAAATGCCTATCGGCACCTATTTTTAAAATGCCAATCGGCAACTATATCTGAAATGCCTATCGGCACCTATATCTGAAATGCCTATCGACACCTATATCTGAAATGCCTATCGACACCTATATCTGAAATGCCTATCGACACCTATATCTGAAATGCCTATCGACACCTATATCTGAAATGCCTATCGACACCTATATCTGAAATGCCTATCGACACCTATATCTGAAATGCCTATCGACACCTATATCTGAAATGCCTATCGACACCTATATCTGAAATGCCTATCGACACCTATTTTTGAAATGCCTATCGGAAACTACATCTGAAATGCCTATCAGCACCTATATTTGAAATGCCTATCGGCAACCATATCTGGAATGCCTATCGGCACCTATATTTGAAATGCCTATCGGCTTCTATATCTGAAATGCCTATCGGCACCTATTTTTAAAATGCCAATCGGCAACTATATCTGAAATGCCTATCGGCACCTATATCTGAAATGCCTATCGACCCTATATCTGAAATGCCTATCGACACCTATATCTGAAATGCCTATCGACACCTATTTCGGAAATGCCTATCGACACCAATATCTGAAATGCATATCAACACCTATATCTGAAATGCCTATCGACACCTATATCTGAAATGCCTATCGACACCTATATCTGAAATGCCTATCGACACCTATTTTTGAAATGCCTATCAGAAACTACATCTGAAATGCCTATCAGCACCTATATTTGAAATGCCTATCGGCAACCATATCTGGAATGCCTATCGGCACCTATATTTGAAATGCCTATCGGCTTCTATATCTGAAATGCCTATCGGCACCTATTTTTAAAATGCCAATCGGCAACTATATCTGAAATGCCTATCGGCACCTATATCTGAAATGCCTATCGACACCTATATCTGAAATGCCTATCGACACCTATATCTGAAATGCCTATCGACACCTATATCTGAAATGCCTATCGACACCTATATCTGAAATGCCTATCGACACCTATATCTGAAATGCCTATCGACACCTATATCTGAAATGCCTATCGACACCTATTTTTGAAATGCCAATCGGCAACTATATCTGAAATGCCTATCGGCACCTATATCTGAAATGCCTATCGACACCTATATCTGAAATGCCTATCGACACCTATATCTGAAATGCCTATCGACACCTATATCTGAAATGCCTATCGACACCTATATCTGAAATGCCTATCGACACCTATATCTGAAATGCCTATCGACACCTATTTTTGAAATGCCTATCGGAAACTACATCTGAAATGCCTATCAGCACCTATATTTGAAATGCCTATCGGCAACCATATCTGGAATGCCTATCGGCACCTATATTTGAAATGCCTATCGGCTTCTATATCTGAAATGCCTATCGGCACCTATTTTAAAATGCCAATCGGCAACTATATCTGAAATGCCTATCGGCACCTATATCTGAAATGCCTATCGACACCTACATCTGAAATGCCTATCGACACCTATATCTGAAATGCCTATCGACACCTATATCTGAAATGCCTATCGACACCTATATCTGAAATGCCTATCGACACCTATATCTGAAATGCCTATCGACACCTATTTTTGAAATGCCTATCGGAAACTACATCTGAAATGCCTATCAGCACCTATATTTGAAATGCCTATCGGCAACCTTATCTGGAATGCCTATCGGCACCTATATTTGAAATGCCTATCGGCTTCTATATCTGAAATGCTTATCGGCACCTATTTTTAAAATGCCAATCGGCAACTATATCTGAAATGCCTATCGGCACCTATATCTGAAATGCCTATCGACACCTATATCTGAAATGCCTATCGACACCTATATCTGAAATGCCTATCGACACCTATATCTGAAATGCCTATCGACACCTATATCTGAAATGCCTATCGACACCTATATCTGAAATGCCTATCGAAACCTATATCTGAAATGCCTATCGACACCTATATCTGAAATGCCTATCGACACCTATTTTTGAAATGCCTATCGGAAACAACATCTGAAATGCCTTTCAGCACCTATATTTGAAATGCCTATCGGCAACCATATCTGGAATGCCTATCGGCACCTATATTTGAAATGCCTATCGGCTTCTATATCTGAAATGCCTATCGGCACCTATTTTTAAAATGCCAATCGGCAACTATATCTGAAATGCCTATCGGCACCTATATCTGAAATGCCTATCGACACCTATATCTGAAATGCCTATCGACACCTATATCTGAAATGCCTATCGACACCTATATCTGAAATGCCTATCGACACCTATATCTGAAATGCCTATCGACACCTATATCTGAAATGCCTATCGACACCTATATCTGAAATGCCTATCGACACCTATATCTGAAATGCCTATCGACACCTATTTTTGAAATGCCTATCGGAAACTACATCTGAAATGTCTATCAGCACCTATATTTAAAATGCCTATCGGCAACCATATCTGGAATGCCTATCGGCACCTATATTTGAAATGCCTATCGGCTTCTATATCTGAAATGCCTATCGGCACCTATTTTTAAAATGCCAATCGGCAACTATATCTGAAATGCCTATCAGGACCTATATCTGAAATGCCTATCGACACCTATATCTGAAATGCCTATCGACACCTATATCTGAAATGCCTATCGACACCTATATCTGAAATGCCTATCGACACCTATATCTGAAATGCCTATCGACACCTATATCTGAAATGCCTATCGACACCTATATCTGAAATGCCTATCGACACCTATTTTTGAAATGCCTATCGGAAACTACATCTGAAATGCCTATCAGCACCTATATTTGAAATGCCTATCGGCAACCATATCTGGAATGCCTATCGGCACCTATATCTGAAATGCCTATCGGCTTCTATATCTGAAATGCCTATCGGCACCTATTTTTAAAATGCCAATCGGCAACTATATCTGAAATGCCTATCGGCACCTATATCTGAAATGCCTATCGACACCTATATCTGAAATGCCTATCGACACCTATATCTGAAATGCCTATCGACACCTATATCTGAAATGCCTATCGACACCTATATCTGAAATGCCTATCGACACCTATATCTGAAATGCCTATCGACACCTATATCTGAAATGCCTACCGACACCCATATCTGAAATGCCTATCGACACCTATTTTTGAAATGCCTATCGGAAACTACATCTGAAATGCCTATCAGCACCTATATTTGAAATGCCTATCGGCAACCATATCTGGAATGCCTATCGGCACCTATATTTGAAATGCCTATCGGCTTCTATATCTGAAATGCCTATCGGCACCTATTTTTAAAATGCCAATCGGCAACTATATCTGAAATGCCTATCGGCACCTATATCTGGAATGCCTATCGACACCTATATCTGAAATGCCTATCGACACCTATATCTGAAATGCCTATCGACACCTATATCTGAAATGCCTATCGACACCTATATCTGAAATGCCTATCGACACCTATATCGTAAATGCCTATCGACACCTATATCTGAAATGCCTATCGACACCTATATCTGAAATGCCTATCGACACCTATTTTTGAAATGCCTATCGGAAACTACATCTGAAATGCCTATCAGCACCTATATTTGAAATGCCTATCGTCAACAATATAAGGAATGCCTATCGGCACCTATATTTGAAATGCCTATCGGCTTCTATATCTGAAATGCCTATCGGCACCTATTTTTAAAATGCCAATCGGCAACTATATCTGAAATGCCTATCGGCACCTATATCTGAAATGCCTATCGACACCTATATCTGAAATGCCTATCGACACCTATATCTGAAATGCCTATCGACACCTATATCTGAAATGCCTATCGACACCTATATCTGAAATGCCTATCGACACCTATATCTGAAATGCTAATCGACACCTATATCTGAAATGCCTATCGACACCTATATCTGAAATGCCTATCGACACCTATATCTGAAATGCCTATCGACACCTATATCTGAAATGCCTATTGACACCTATATCTGAAATGCCTATCGACACCTATATCTGAAATGCCTATCGACACCTATATCTGAAATGCCTATTGACACCTATATCTGAAATGCCTATCGACACCTATTTTTGAAATGCCTATCGGAAACTACATCTGAAATGCCTATCAGCACCTATATTTGAAATGCCTATCGGCAACCATATCTGGAATGCCTATCGGCACCTATATTTGAAATGCCTATTGGCTTCTATATCTGAAATGCCTATCGGCACCTATTTTTAAAATGCCAATAGGCAACTATATCTGAAATGCCTATCGGCACCTATATCTGAAATGCCTATCGACACCTATATCTGAAATGCCTATCGACACCTATATCTGAAATGCCTATCGACACCTATATCTGAAATGCCTATCGACACCAATATCTGAAATGCCTATCGACACCTATATCTGAAATGCCTATCGACACCTATATCTGAAATGCCTACCGACACCCATATCTGAAATGCCTATCGACACCTATTTTTTAAATGCCTATCGGAAACTACATCTGAAATGCCTATCAGCACCTATATTTGAAATGCCTATCGGCAACCATATCTGGAATGCCTATCGGCACCTATATTTGAAATGCCTATCGGCTTCTATATCTGAAATGCCTATCGGCACCTATTTTTAAAATGCCAATCGGCAACTATATCTGAAATGCCTATCGGCACCTATATCTGGAATGCCTATCGACACCTATATCTGAAATGCCTATCGACACCTATATCTGAAATGCCTATCGACACCTATATCTGAAATGCCTATCGACACCTATATCTGAAATGCCTATCGACACCTATATCGTAAATGCCTATCGACACCTATATCTGAAATGCCTATCGACACCTATATCTGAAATGCCCATCGACACCTATTTTTGAAATGCCTATCGGAAACTACATCTGAAATGCCTATCAGCACCTATATTTGAAATGCCTATCGTCAACCATATAAGGAATGCCTATCGGCACCTATATTTGAAATGCCTATCGACACTTATATCTGAAATGCCTATCGACACCTATATCTGAAATGCCTATCGACACCTATATCTGAAATGCCTATCGACACCTATATCTGAAATGCCTATCGACACCTATATCTGAAATGCCTATCGACACCTATATCTGAAATACCTATCGACACCTATTTTTGAAATGCCTATCGGAAACTACATCTGAAATGCCTATCAGCACCTATATTTGAAATGCCTATCGGCAACCATATCTGGAATGCCTATCGGCACCTATATTTGAAATGCCTATCGGCATCTATATCTGAAATGCCTATCGGCACCTATTTTAAAAATGCCTATCGGCACCTATATCTGAAATGCCTATCGACACCTATATCTGAAATGCCTATCGACACCTATATCTGAAATGCCTATCGACACCTATATCTGAAATGCCTATCGACACCTATATCTGAAATGCCTATCGACACCTATATCTGAAATGCCTATCGACACCTATATCTGAAATGCCTATCGACACCTATATCTGAAATGCCTATCGACACCTATATCTGAAATGCCTATCGACACCTATTTTTGAAATGCCTATCGGAAACTACATCTGAAATGCCTATCAGCACCTATATTTGAAATGCCTATCGGCAACCATATCTGGAATGCCTATCGGCACCTATATCTGAAATGCCTATCGACACCTATATCTGAAATGCCTATCGACACCTATATCTGAAATGCCTATCGACACCTATATCTGAAATGCCTATCGACACCTATATCTGAAATGCCTATCGACACCTATATCTGAAATGCCTATCGACACCTATATCTGAAATGCCTATCGACACCTATATCTGAAATGCCTATCGACACCTATTTTTGAAATGCCTATCGGAAACTACATCTGAAATGCCTATCAGCACCTATATTTGAAATGCCTATCGGCAACCATATCTGGAATGCCTATCGGCACCTATATTTGAAATGCCTATTGGCTTCTATATCTGAAATGCCTATCGGCACCTATTTTTAAAATGCCAATCGGCAACTATATCTAAAATGCCTATCGGCCCTATATCTGAAATGCCTATCGACACCTATATCTGAAATGCCTATCGACACCTATATCTGAAATGCCTATCGACACCTATATCTGAAATGCCTATCGACACCTATATCTGAAATGCCTATCGACACCTATATCTGAAATGCCTATCGACACCTATATCTGAAATGCCTACCGACACCCATATCTGAAATGCCCATCGACACCTATTTTTTAAATGCCTATCGGAAACTACATCTGAAATGCCTATCAGCACCTATATTTGAAATGCCTATCGGCAACCATATCTGGAATGCCTATCGGCACCTATATTTGAAATGCCTATCGGCTTCTATATCTGAAATGCCTATCGGCACCTATTTTTAAAATGCCAATCGGCAACTATATCTGAAATGCCTATCGGCACCTATATCTGGAATGCCTATCGACACCTATATCTGAAATGCCTATCGACACCTATATCTGAAATGCCTATCGACACCTATATCTGAAATGCCTATCGACACCTATATCTGAAATGCCTATCGACACCTATATCGTAAATGCCTATCGACACCTATATCTGAAATGCCTATCGGCACCTATTTTTAAAATGCCAATCGGCAACTATATCTGAAATGCCTATCGGCACCTATATCTGGAATGCCTATCGACACCTATATCTGAAATGCCTATCGACACCTATATCTGAAATGCCTATCGACACCTATATCTGAAATGCCTATCGACACCTATATCTGAAATGCCTATCGACACCTATATCGTAAATGCCTATCGACACCTATATCTGAAATGCCTATCGACACCTATATCTGAAATGCCCATCGACACCTATTTTTGAAATGCCTATCGGAAACTACATTTGAAATGCCTATCAGCACCTATATTTGAAATGCCTATCGTCAACCATATAAGGAATGCCTATCGGCACCTATATTTGAAATGCCTATCGGCTTCTATATCTGAAATGCCTATCGGCACCTATTTTTAAAATGCCAATCGGCAACTATATCTGAAATGCCTATCGGCACCTATATCTGAAATGCCTATCGACACCTATATCTGAAATGCCTATCGACACCTATATCTGAAATGCCTATCGACACCTATATCTGAAATGCCTATCGACACCTATATCTGAAATGCCTATCGACACCTATATCTGAAATGCCTATCGACACCTATATCTGAAATGCCTATCGACACCTATATCTGAAATGCCTATCGACACCTATATCTGAAATGCCTATCAGCACCTATATTTGAAATGCCTATCGGCAACCATATCTGGAATGCCTATCGGCACCTATATTTGAAATGCCTATCGGCTTCTATATCTGAAATGCCTATCGGCACCTATTTTAAAAATGCCTATCGGCACCTATATCTGAAATGCCTATCGACACCTATATCTGAAATGCCTATCGACACCTATATCTGAAATGCCTATCGACGCCTATATCTGAAATGCCTATCGACACCTATATCTGAAATGCCTATCGACACCTATATCTGAAATGCCTATCGACACCTATATCTGAAATGCCTATCGACACCTATATCTGAAATGCCTATCGACACCTATATCTGAAATGCCTATCGACACCTATTTTTGAAATGCCTATCGGAAACTACATCTGAAATGCCTATCAGCACCTATATTTGAAATGCCTATCGGCAACCATATCTGGAATGCCTATCGGCACCTATATCTGAAATGCCTATCGACACCTATATCTGAAATGCCTATCGACACCTATATCTGAAATGCCTATCGACACCTATATCTGAAATGCCTATCGACACCTATATCTGAAATGCCTATCGACACCTATATCTGAAATGCCTATCGACACCTATATCTGAAATGCCTATCGACACCTATATCTGAAATGCCTATCGACACCTATATCTGAAATGCCTATCGACACCTATATCTGAAATGCCTATCGACACCTATTTTTGAAATGCCTATCAGAAACTACATCTGAAATGCCTATCAGCACCTATATTTGAAATGCCTATCGGCAACCATATCTGGAATGCCTATCGGCACCTATATTTAAAATGCCTATCGGCTTCCTTATCTGAAATGCCTATCGGCACCTATTTTTAAAATGCCAATCGGCAACTATATCTGAAATGCCTATCGGCACCTATATCTGAAATGCCTGTCGACACCTATATCTGAAATGCCTATCGACACCTATATCTGAAATGCCTATCGACACCTATATCTGAAATGCCTATCGACACCTATATCTGAAATGCATATCGACACCTATATCTGAAATGCCTATCGACACCTATATCTGAAATGCCTATCGACACCTATATCTGAAATGCCTATCGACACCTATTTTTGAAATGCCTATCAGAAACTACATCTGAAATGCCTATCAGCACCTATATTTGAAATGCCTATCGGCAACCATATCTGGAATGCCTATCGGCACCTATATTTGAAAAGCCTATCGGCTTCTATATCTGAAATGCCTATCGGCACCTATTTTTAAAATGCCAATCGGCAACTATATCTGAAATGCCTATCGGCGCCTATATCTGAAATGCCTATCGACACCTATATCTGAAATGCCTATCGACACCTATATCTGAAATGCCTAACGACACCTATATCTGAAATGCCTATCGACACCTTTATCTGAAATGCCTATCGACACCTATATCTGAAATGCCTATCGACACCTATATCTGAAATGCCTATCGACACCTATTTTTGAAATGCCAATCGGCAACTATATCTGAAATGCCTATCGGCACCTATATCTGAAATGCCTATCGACACCTATATCTGAAATGCCTATCGACACCTATATCTGAAATGCCTATCGACACCTATATCTGAAATGCCTATCGACACCTATATCTGAAATGCCTATCGACACCTATATCTGAAATGCCTATCGACACCTATATCTGAAATGCCTATCGACACCTATATCTGAAATGCCTATCGACACATATTTTTGAAATGCCTATCGGAAACTACATCTGAAATGCCTATCAGCACCTATATTTGAAATGCCTATCGGCAACCATATCTGGAATGCCTATCGGCACCTATATTTGAAATGCCTATCGGCTTCTATATCTGAAATGCCTATCGGCACCTATTTTAAAATGCCAATCGGCAACTATATCTGAAATGCCTATCGGCACCTATATCTGAAATGCCTATCGACACCTATATCTGAAATGCCTATCGACACCTATATCTGAAATGCCTATCGACACCTATATCTGAAATGCCTATCGACACCTATATCTAAAATGCCTATCGACACCTATATCTGAAATGCCTATCGACACCTATATCTGAAATGCCTATCGACACCTATATCTGAAATGCCTATCGACACCTATATCTGAAATGCCTATCGACACCTATTTTTGAAATGCCTATCGGAAACTACATCTGAAATGCCTATCAGCACCTATATTTGAAATGCCTATCGGCAACCATATCTGGAATGCCTATCGGCACCTATATTTGAAATGCCTATCGGCTTCTATATCTGAAAAGCCTATCGGCACCTCTTTTAAAATGCCAATCGGCAACTATATCTGAAATGCCTATCGGCACCTATATCTGAAATGCCTATCGACACCTATATCTGAAATGCCTATCGACACCTATATCTGAAATGCCTATCGACACCTATATCTGAAATGCCTATCGACACCTATATCTGAAATGCCTATCGACACCTATATCTGAAATGCCTATCGACACCTATATCTGAAATGCCTATCGACACCTATATCTGAAATGCCTATCGACACCTATTTTTGAAATGCCTATCGGAAACTACATCTGAAATGCCTATCAGCACCTATATTTGAAATGCCTATCGGCAACCTTATCTGGAATGCCTATCGGCACCTATATTTGAAATTCCTATCGGCTTCTATATCTGAAATGCTTATCGGCACCTATTTTTAAAATGCCAATCGGCAACTATATCTGAAATGCCTATCGGCACCTATATCTGAAATGCCTATCGACACCTATATCTGAAATGCCTATCGACACCTATATCTGAAATGCCTATCGACACCTATATCTGAAATGCCTATCGACACCTATATCTGAAATGCCTATCGACACCTATATCTGAAATGCCTATCGACATCTATATCTGAAATGCCTATCGACACCTATATCTGAAATGCCTATCGACACCTATTTTTGAAATGCCTATCGGAAACAACATCTGAAATGCCTATTAGCACCTATATTTGAAATGCCTATCGGCAACCATATCTGGAATGCCTATCGGCACCAATATTTGAAATGCCTATCGGATTCTATATCTGAAATGCCTATCGGCACCTATTTTTAAAATGCCAATCGGCAACTATATCTGAAATGCCTATCGGCACCTATATCTGAAATGCCTATCGACACCTATATCTGAAATGCCTATCGACACCTATATCTGAAATGCCTATCGACACCTATATCTGAAATGCCTATCGACACCTATATCTGAAATGCCTATCGACACCTATATCTGAAATGCCTATCGACACCTATATCTGAAATGCCTATCGACACCTATATCTGAAATGCCTATCGACACCTATTTTTGAAATGCCTATCGGAAACTACATCTGAAATGTCTATCAGCACCTATATTTAAAATGCCTATCGGCAACCATATCTGGAATGCCTATCGGCACCTATATTTGAAATGCCTATCGGCTTCTATATCTGAAATGCCTATCGGCACCTATTTTTAAAATGCCAATCGGCAACTATATCTGAAATGCCTATCGGCACCTATATCTGAAATGCCTATCGACACCTATATCTGAAATGCATATCGACACCTATATCTGAAATGCCTATCGACACCTATATCTGAAATGCCTATCGACACCTATATCTGAAATGCCTATCGACACCTATATCTGAAATGCCTATCGACACCTATATCTGAAATGCCTATCGACACCTATATCTGAAATGCCTATCGACACCCATATCTGAAATGCCTATCGACACCTATTTTTGAAATGCCTATCGGAAACTACATCTGAAATGTCTATCAGCACCTATATTTAAAATGCCTATCGGCAACCATATCTGGAATGCCTATCGGCACCTATATTTGAAATGCCTATCGGCTTCTATATCTGAAATGCCTATCGGCACCTATTTTTAAAATGCCAATCGGCAACTATATCTGAAATGCCTATCAGGACCTATATCTGAAATGCCTATCGACACCTATATCTGAAATGCCTATCGACACCTATATCTGAAATGCCTATCGACACCTATATCTGAAATGCCTATCGACACCTATATCTGAAATGCCTATCGACACCTATATCTGAAATGCCTATCGACACCTATATCTGAAATGCCTATCGACACCTATATCTGAAATACCTATCGACACCTATTTTTGAAATGCCTATCGGAAACTACATCTGAAATGCCTATCAGCACCTATATTTGAAATGCCTATCGGCAACCATATCTGGAATGCCTATCGGCACCTATATTTGAAATGCCTATCGGCTTCTATATCTGAAATGCCTATCGGCACCTATTTTAAAAATGCCAATCGGCAACTATATCTGAAATGCCTATCGGCACCTATATCTGAAATGCCTATCGACACCTATATCTGAAATGCCTATCGACACCTATATCTGAAATGCCTATCGACACCTATATCTGAAATGCCTATCGACACCTATATCTGAAATGCCTATCGACACCTATATCTGAAATGCCTATCGACACCTATATCTGAAATGCCTATCGACACTTATATCTGAAATGCCTATCGACACCTATATCTGAAATGCCTATCGACACCTATTTTTGAAATGCCTATCGGAAACTACATCTGAAATGCCTATCAGCACCTATATTTGAAATGCCTATCGGCAACCATATCTGGAATGCCTATCGGCACCTATATTTGAAATGCCTATCGGCTTCTATATCTGAAATGCCTATCGGCACCTATTTTTAAAATGCCAATCGGCAACTATATCTGAAATGCCTATCGGCACCTATATCTGAAATGCCTATCGACACCTATATCTGAAATGCCTATCGACACCTATATCTTAAATGCCTATCGACACCTATATCTGAAATGCCTATTGACACCTATATCTGAAATGCCTATCGACACCTATATCTGAAATGCCTATCGACACCTATATCTGAAATGCCTATTGACACCTATATCTGAAATGCCTATCGACACCTATTTTTGAAATGCCTATCGGAAACTACATCTGAAATGCCTATCAGCACCTATATTTGAAATGCCTATCGGCAACCATATCTGGAATGCCTATCGGCACCTATATTTGAAATGCCTATTGGCTTCTATATCTGAAATGCCTATCGGCACCTATTTTTAAAATGCCAATAGGCAACTATATCTGAAATGCCTATCGGCACCTATATCTGAAATGCCTATCGACACCTATATCTGAAATGCCTATCGACACCTATATCTGAAATGCCTATCGACACCTATATCTGAAATGCCTATCGACACCAATATCTGAAATGCCTATCGACACCTATATCTGAAATGCCTATCGACACCTATATCTGAAATGCCTACCGACACCCATATCTGAAATGCCTATCGACACCTATTTTTTAAATGCCTATCGGAAACTACATCTGAAATGCCTATCAGCACCTATATTTGAAATGCCTATCGGCAACCATATCTGGAATGCCTATCGGCACCTATATTTGAAATGCCTATCGGCTTCTATATCTGAAATGCCTATCGGCACCTATTTTTAAAATGCCAATCGGCAACTATATCTGAAATGCCTATCGGCACCTATATCTGGAATGCCTATCGACACCTATATCTGAAATGCCTATCGACACCTATATCTGAAATGCCTATCGACACCTATATCTGAAATGCCTATCGACACCTATATCTGAAATGCCTATCGACACCTATATCGTAAATGCCTATCGACACCTATATCTGAAATGCCTATCGACACCTATATCTGAAATGCCCATCGACACCTATTTTTGAAATGCCTATCGGAAACTACATCTGAAATGCCTATCAGCACCTATATTTGAAATGCCTATCGTCAACCATATAAGGAATGCCTATCGGCACCTATATTTGAAATGCCTATCGACACTTATATCTGAAATGCCTATCGACACCTATATCTGAAATGCCTATCGACACCTATATCTGAAATGCCTATCGACACCTATATCTGAAATGCCTATCGACACCTATATCTGAAATGCCTATCGACACCTATATCTGAAATACCTATCGACACCTATTTTTGAAATGCCTATCGGAAACTACATCTGAAATGCCTATCAGCACCTATATTTGAAATGCCTATCGGCAACCATATCTGGAATGCCTATCGGCACCTATATTTGAAATGCCTATCGGCATCTATATCTGAAATGCCTATCGGCACCTATTTTAAAAATGCCTATCGGCACCTATATCTGAAATGCCTATCGACACCTATATCTGAAATGCCTATCGACACCTATATCTGAAATGCCTATCGACACCTATATCTGAAATGCCTATCGACACCTATATCTGAAATGCCTATCGACACCTATATCTGAAATGCCTATCGACACCTATATCTGAAATGCCTATCGACACCTATATCTGAAATGCCTATCGACACCTATATCTGAAATGCCTATCGACACCTATTTTTGAAATGCCTATCGGAAACTACATCTGAAATGCCTATCAGCACCTATATTTGAAATGCCTATCGGCAACCATATCTGGAATGCCTATCGGCACCTATATCTGAAATGCCTATCGACACCTATATCTGAAATGCCTATCGACACCTATATCTGAAATGCCTATCGACACCTATATCTGAAATGCCTATCGACACCTATATCTGAAATGCCTATCGACACCTATATCTGAAATGCCTATCGACACCTATATCTGAAATGCCTATCGACACCTATATCTGAAATGCCTATCGACACCTATTTTTGAAATGCCTATCGGAAACTACATCTGAAATGCCTATCAGCACCTATATTTGAAATGCCTATCGGCAACCATATCTGGAATGCCTATCGGCACCTATATTTGAAATGCCTATTGGCTTCTATATCTGAAATGCCTATCGGCACCTATTTTTAAAATGCCAATCGGCAACTATATCTAAAATGCCTATCGGCCCTATATCTGAAATGCCTATCGACACCTATATCTGAAATGCCTATCGACACCTATATCTGAAATGCCTATCGACACCTATATCTGAAATGCCTATCGACACCTATATCTGAAATGCCTATCGACACCTATATCTGAAATGCCTATCGACACCTATATCTGAAATGCCTACCGACACCCATATCTGAAATGCCCATCGACACCTATTTTTTAAATGCCTATCGGAAACTACATCTGAAATGCCTATCAGCACCTATATTTGAAATGCCTATCGGCAACCATATCTGGAATGCCTATCGGCACCTATATTTGAAATGCCTATCGGCTTCTATATCTGAAATGCCTATCGGCACCTATTTTTAAAATGCCAATCGGCAACTATATCTGAAATGCCTATCGGCACCTATATCTGGAATGCCTATCGACACCTATATCTGAAATGCCTATCGACACCTATATCTGAAATGCCTATCGACACCTATATCTGAAATGCCTATCGACACCTATATCTGAAATGCCTATCGACACCTATATCGTAAATGCCTATCGACACCTATATCTGAAATGCCTATCGGCACCTATTTTTAAAATGCCAATCGGCAACTATATCTGAAATGCCTATCGGCACCTATATCTGGAATGCCTATCGACACCTATATCTGAAATGCCTATCGACACCTATATCTGAAATGCCTATCGACACCTATATCTGAAATGCCTATCGACACCTATATCTGAAATGCCTATCGACACCTATATCGTAAATGCCTATCGACACCTATATCTGAAATGCCTATCGACACCTATATCTGAAATGCCCATCGACACCTATTTTTGAAATGCCTATCGGAAACTACATCTGAAATGCCTATCAGCACCTATATTTGAAATGCCTATCGTCAACCATATAAGGAATGCCTATCGGCACCTATATTTGAAATGCCTATCGGCTTCTATATCTGAAATGCCTATCGGCACCTATTTTTAAAATGCCAATCGGCAACTATATCTGAAATGCCTATCGGCACCTATATCTGAAATGCCTATCGACACCTATATCTGAAATGCCTATCGACACCTATATCTGAAATGCCTATCGACACCTATATCTGAAATGCCTATCGACACCTATATCTGAAATGCCTATCGACACCTATATCTGAAATGCCTATCGACACCTATATCTGAAATGCCTATCGACACCTATATCTGAAATGCCTATCGACACCTATATCTGAAATGCCTATCAGCACCTATATTTGAAATGCCTATCGGCAACCATATCTGGAATGCCTATCGGCACCTATATTTGAAATGCCTATCGGCTTCTATATCTGAAATGCCTATCGGCACCTATTTTTAAAATGCCAATCGGCAACTATATCTGAAATGCCAATCGGCACCTATATCTGGAATGCCTATCGACACCTATATCTGAAATGCCTATCGACACCTATATCTGAAATGCCTATCGACACCTATATCTGAAATGCCTATCGACACCTATATCTGAAATGCCTATCGACACCTATATCGTAAATGCCTATCGACACCTATATCTGAAATGCCTATCGACACCTATATCTGAAATGCCCATCGACACCTATTTTTGAAATGCCTATCGGAAACTACATCTGAAATGCCTATCAGCACCTATATTTGAAATGCCTATCGTCAACCATATAAGGAATGCCTATCGGCACCTATATTTGAAATGCCTATCGACACTTATATCTGAAATGCCTATCGACACCTATATCTGAAATGCCTATCGACACCTATATCTGAAATGCCTATCGACACCTATATCTGAAATGCCTATCGACACCTATATCTGAAATGCCTATCGACACCTATATCTGAAATACCTATCGACACCTATTTTTGAAATGCCTATCGGAAACTACATCTGAAATGCCTATCAGCACCTATATTTGAAATGCCTATCGGCAACCATATCTGGAATGCCTATCGGCACCTATATTTGAAATGCCTATCGGCTTCTATATCTGAAATGCCTATCGGCACCTATTTTAAAAATGCCTATCGGCACCTATATCTGAAATGCCTATCGACACCTATATCTGAAATGCCTATCGACACCTATATCTGAAATGCCTATCGACACCTATATCTGAAATGCCTATCGACACCTATATCTGAAATGCCTATCGACACCTATATCTGAAATGCCTATCGACACCTATATCTGAAATGCCTATCGACACCTATATCTGAAATGCCTATCGACACCTATATCTGAAATGCCTATCGACACCTATTTTTGAAATGCCTATCGGAAACTACATCTGAAATGCCTATCAGCACCTATATTTGAAATGCCTATCGGCAACCATATCTGGAATGCCTATCGGCACCTATATCTGAAATGCCTATCGACACCTATATCTGAAATGCCTATCGACACCTATATCTGAAATGCCTATCGACACCTATATCTGAAATGCCTATCGACACCTATATCTGAAATGCCTATCGACACCTATATCTGAAATGCCTATCGACACCTATATCTGAAATGCCTATCGACACCTATATCTGAAATGCCTATCGACACCTATATCTGAAATGCCTATCGACACCCTATATCTGAAATGCCTATCGACACCTATTTTTGAAATGCCTATCGGAAACTACATCTGAAAAGCCTATCAGCACCTATATTTGAAATGCCTATCGGCAACCATATCTGGAATGCCTATCGGCACCTATATTTAAAATGCCTATCGGCTTCCTTATCTGAAATGCCTATCGGACACCTATTTTTAAAATGCCAATCGGCAACTATATCTGAAATGCCTATCGGCACCTATATCTGAAATGCCTATCGACACCTATATCTGAAATGCCTATCGACACCTATATCTGAAATGCCTATCGACACCTATATCTGAAATGCCTATCGACACCTATATCTGAAATGCATATCGACACCTATATCTGAAATGCCTATCGACACCTATATCTGAAATGCCTATCGACACCTATATCTGAAATGCCTATCGACACCTATTTTTGAAATGCCTATCAGAAACTACATCTGAAATGCCTATCAGCACCTATATTTGAAATGCCTATCGGCAACCATATCTGGAATGCCTATCGGCACCTATATTTGAAAAGCCTATCGGCTTCTATATCTGAAATGCCTATCGGCACCTATTTTTAAAATGCCAATCGGCAACTATATCTGAAATGCCTATCGGCGCCTATATCTGAAATGCCTATCGACACCTATATCTGAAATGCCTATCGACACCTATATCTGAAATGCCTAACGACACCTATATCTGAAATGCCTATCGACACCTTTATCTGAAATGCCTATCGACACCTATATCTGAAATGCCTATCGACACCTATATCTGAAATGCCTATCGACACCTATTTTTGAAATGCCAATCGGCAACTATATCTGAAATGCCTATCGGCACCTATATCTGAAATGCCTATCGACACCTATATCTGAAATGCCTATCGACACCTATATCTGAAATGCCTATCGACACCTATATCTGAAATGCCTATCGACACCTATATCTGAAATGCCTATCGACACCTATATCTGAAATGCCTATCGACACCTATATCTGAAATGCCTATCGACACCTATATCTGAAATGCCTATCGACACATATTTTTGAAATGCCTATCGGAAACTACATCTGAAATGCCTATCAGCACCTATATTTGAAATGCCTATCGGCAACCATATCTGGAATGCCTATCGGCACCTATATTTGAAATGCCTATCGGCTTCTATATCTGAAATGCCTATCGGCACCTATTTTAAAATGCCAATCGGCAACTATATCTGAAATGCCTATCGGCACCTATATCTGAAATGCCTATCGACACCTATATCTGAAATGCCTATCGACACCTATATCTGAAATGCCTATCGACACCTATATCTGAAATGCCTATCGACACCTATATCTAAAATGCCTATCGACACCTATATCTGAAATGCCTATCGACACCTATATCTGAAATGCCTATCGACACCTATATCTGAAATGCCTATCGACACCTATATCTGAAATGCCTATCGACACCTATTTTTGAAATGCCTATCGGAAACTACATCTGAAATGCCTATCAGCACCTATATTTGAAATGCCTATCGGCAACCATATCTGGAATGCCTATCGGCACCTATATTTGAAATGCCTATCGGCTTCTATATCTGAAAAGCCTATCGGCACCTCTTTTAAAATGCCAATCGGCAACTATATCTGAAATGCCTATCGGCACCTATATCTGAAATGCCTATCGACACCTATATCTGAAATGCCTATCGACACCTATATCTGAAATGCCTATCGACACCTATATCTGAAATGCCTATCGACACCTATATCTGAAATGCCTATCGACACCTATATCTGAAATGCCTATCGACACCTATATCTGAAATGCCTATCGACACCTATATCTGAAATGCCTATCGACACCTATTTTTGAAATGCCTATCGGAAACTACATCTGAAATGCCTATCAGCACCTATATTTGAAATGCCTATCGGCAACCTTATCTGGAATGCCTATCGGCACCTATATTTGAAATTCCTATCGGCTTCTATATCTGAAATGCTTATCGGCACCTATTTTTAAAATGCCAATCGGCAACTATATCTGAAATGCCTATCGGCACCTATATCTGAAATGCCTATCGACACCTATATCTGAAATGCCTATCGACACCTATATCTGAAATGCCTATCGACACCTATATCTGAAATGCCTATCGACACCTATATCTGAAATGCCTATCGACACCTATATCTGAAATGCCTATCGACATCTATATCTGAAATGCCTATCGACACCTATATCTGAAATGCCTATCGACACCTATTTTTGAAATGCCTATCGGAAACAACATCTGAAATGCCTATTAGCACCTATATTTGAAATGCCTATCGGCAACCATATCTGGAATGCCTATCGGCACCAATATTTGAAATGCCTATCGGATTCTATATCTGAAATGCCTATCGGCACCTATTTTTAAAATGCCAATCGGCAACTATATCTGAAATGCCTATCGGCACCTATATCTGAAATGCCTATCGACACCTATATCTGAAATGCCTATCGACACCTATATCTGAAATGCCTATCGACACCTATATCTGAAATGCCTATCGACACCTATATCTGAAATGCCTATCGACACCTATATCTGAAATGCCTATCGACACCTATTTTTGAAATGCCTATCGGAAACTACATCTGAAATGTCTATCAGCACCTATATTTAAAATGCCTATCGGCAACCATATCTGGAATGCCTATCGGCACCTATATTTGAAATGCCTATCGGCTTCTATATCTGAAATGCCTATCGGCACCTATTTTTAAAATGCCAATCGGCAACTATATCTGAAATGCCTATCGGCACCTATATCTGAAATGCCTATCGACACCTATATCTGAAATGCATATCGACACCTATATCTGAAATGCCTATCGACACCTATATCTGAAATGCCTATCGACACCTATATCTGAAATGCCTATCGACACCTATATCTGAAATGCCTATCGACACCTATATCTGAAATGCCTATCGACACCTATATCTGAAATGCCTATCGACACCCATATCTGAAATGCCTATCGACACCTATTTTTGAAATGCCTATCGGAAACTACATCTGAAATGTCTATCAGCACCTATATTTAAAATGCCTATCGGCAACCATATCTGGAATGCCTATCGGCACCTATATTTGAAATGCCTATCGGCTTCTATATCTGAAATGCCTATCGGCACCTATTTTTAAAATGCCAATCGGCAACTATATCTGAAATGCCTATCAGGACCTATATCTGAAATGCCTATCGACACCTATATCTGAAATGCCTATCGACACCTATATCTGAAATGCCTATCGACACCTATATCTGAAATGCCTATCGACACCTATATCTGAAATGCCTATCGACACCTATATCTGAAATGCCTATCGACACCTATATCTGAAATGCCTATCGACACCTATATCTGAAATACCTATCGACACCTATTTTTGAAATGCCTATCGGAAACTACATCTGAAATGCCTATCAGCACCTATATTTGAAATGCCTATCGGCAACCATATCTGGAATGCCTATCGGCACCTATATTTGAAATGCCTATCGGCTTCTATATCTGAAATGCCTATCGGCACCTATTTTAAAAATGCCAATCGGCAACTATATCTGAAATGCCTATCGGCACCTATATCTGAAATGCCTATCGACACCTATATCTGAAATGCCTATCGACACCTATATCTGAAATGCCTATCGACACCTATATCTGAAATGCCTATCGACACCTATATCTGAAATGCCTATCGACACCTATATCTGAAATGCCTATCGACACCTATATCTGAAATGCCTATCGACACTTATATCTGAAATGCCTATCGACACCTATATCTGAAATGCCTATCGACACCTATTTTTGAAATGCCTATCGGAAACTACATCTGAAATGCCTATCAGCACCTATATTTGAAATGCCTATCGGCAACCATATCTGGAATGCCTATCGGCACCTATATTTGAAATGCCTATCGGCTTCTATATCTGAAATGCCTATCGGCACCTATTTTTAAAATGCCAATCGGCAACTATATCTGAAATGCCTATCGGCACCTATATCTGAAATGCCTATCGACACCTATATCTGAAATGCCTATCGACACCTATATCTTAAATGCCTATCGACACCTATATCTGAAATGCCTATTGACACCTATATCTGAAATGCCTATCGACACCTATATCTGAAATGCCTATCGACACCTATATCTGAAATGCCTATTGACACCTATATCTGAAATGCCTATCGACACCTATTTTTGAAATGCCTATCGGAAACTACATCTGAAATGCCTATCAGCACCTATATTTGAAATGCCTATCGGCAACCATATCTGGAATGCCTATCGGCACCTATATTTGAAATGCCTATTGGCTTCTATATCTGAAATGCCTATCGGCACCTATTTTTAAAATGCCAATAGGCAACTATATCTGAAATGCCTATCGGCACCTATATCTGAAATGCCTATCGACACCTATATCTGAAATGCCTATCGACACCTATATCTGAAATGCCTATCGACACCTATATCTGAAATGCCTATCGACACCAATATCTGAAATGCCTATCGACACCTATATCTGAAATGCCTATCGACACCTATATCTGAAATGCCTACCGACACCCATATCTGAAATGCCTATCGACACCTATTTTTTAAATGCCTATCGGAAACTACATCTGAAATGCCTATCAGCACCTATATTTGAAATGCCTATCGGCAACCATATCTGGAATGCCTATCGGCACCTATATTTGAAATGCCTATCGGCTTCTATATCTGAAATGCCTATCGGCACCTATTTTTAAAATGCCAATCGGCAACTATATCTGAAATGCCTATCGGCACCTATATCTGGAATGCCTATCGACACCTATATCTAAATTGCCTATCGACACCTATATCTGAAATGCCTATCGACACCTATATCTGAAATGCCTATCGACACCTATATCTGAAATGCCTATCGACACCTATATCGTAAATGCCTATCGACACCTATATCTGAAATGCCTATCGACACCTATATCTGAAATGCCCATCGACACCTATTTTTGAAATGCCTATCGGAAACTACATCTGAAATGCCTATCAGCACCTATATTTGAAATGCCTATCGTCAACCATATAAGGAATGCCTATCGGCACCTATATTTGAAATGCCTATCGACACTTATATCTGAAATGCCTATCGACACCTATATCTGAAATGCCTATCGACACCTATATCTGAAATGCCTATCGACACCTATATCTGAAATGCCTATCGACACCTATATCTGAAATGCCTATCGACACCTATATCTGAAATACCTATCGACACCTATTTTTGAAATGCCTATCGGAAACTACATCTGAAATGCCTATCAGCACCTATATTTGAAATGCCTATCGGCAACCATATCTGGAATGCCTATCGGCACCTATATTTGAAATGCCTATCGGCATCTATATCTGAAATGCCTATCGGCACCTATTTTAAAAATGCCTATCGGCACCTATATCTGAAATGCCTATCGACACCTATATCTGAAATGCCTATCGACACCTATATCTGAAATGCCTATCGACACCTATATCTGAAATGCCTATCGACACCTATATCTGAAATGCCTATCGACACCTATATCTGAAATGCCTATCGACACCTATATCTGAAATGCCTATCGACACCTATATCTGTAATGCCTATCGACACCTATATCTGAAATGCCTATCGACACCTATTTTTGAAATGCCTATCGGAAACTACATCTGAAATGCCTATCAGCACCTATATTTGAAATGCCTATCGGCAACCATATCTGGAATGCCTATCGGCACCTATATCTGAAATGCCTATCGACACCTATATCTGAAATGCCTATCGACACCTATATCTGAAATGCCTATCGACACCTATATCTGAAATGCCTATCGACACCTATATCTGAAATGCCTATCGACACCTATATCTGAAATGCCTATCGACACCTATATCTGAAATGCCTATCGACACCTATATCTGAAATGCCTATCGACACCTATTTTTGAAATGCCTATCGGAAACTACATCTGAAATGCCTATCAGCACCTATATTTGAAATGCCTATCGGCAACCATATCTGGAATGCCTATCGGCACCTATATTTGAAATGCCTATTGGCTTCTATATCTGAAATGCCTATCGGCACCTATTTTTAAAATGCCAATCGGCAACTATATCTAAAATGCCTATCGGCCCTATATCTGAAATGCCTATCGACACCTATATCTGAAATGCCTATCGACACCTATATCTGAAATGCCTATCGACACCTATATCTGAAATGCCTATCGACACCTATATCTGAAATGCCTATCGACACCTATATCTGAAATGCCTATCGACACCTATATCTGAAATGCCTACCGACACCCATATCTGAAATGCCCATCGACACCTATTTTTTAAATGCCTATCGGAAACTACATCTGAAATGCCTATCAGCACCTATATTTGAAATGCCTATCGGCAACCATATCTGGAATGCCTATCGGCACCTATATTTGAAATGCCTATCGGCTTCTATATCTGAAATGCCTATCGGCACCTATTTTTAAAATGCCAATCGGCAACTATATCTGAAATGCCTATCGGCACCTATATCTGGAATGCCTATCGACACCTATATCTGAAATGCCTATCGACACCTATATCTGAAATGCCTATCGACACCTATATCTGAAATGCCTATCGACACCTATATCTGAAATGCCTATCGACACCTATATCGTAAATGCCTATCGACACCTATATCTGAAATGCCTATCGGCACCTATTTTTAAAATGCCAATCGGCAACTATATCTGAAATGCCTATCGGCACCTATATCTGGAATGCCTATCGACACCTATATCTGAAATGCCTATCGACACCTATATCTGAAATGCCTATCGACACCTATATCTGAAATGCCTATCGACACCTATATCTGAAATGCCTATCGACACCTATATCGTAAATGCCTATCGACACCTATATCTGAAATGCCTATCGACACCTATATCTGAAATGCCCATCGACACCTATTTTTGAAATGCCTATCGGAAACTACATCTGAAATGCCTATCAGCACCTATATTTGAAATGCCTATCGTCAACCATATAAGGAATGCCTATCGGCACCTATATTTGAAATGCCTATCGGCTTCTATATCTGAAATGCCTATCGGCACCTATTTTTAAAATGCCAATCGGCAACTATATCTGAAATGCCTATCGGCACCTATATCTGAAATGCCTATCGACACCTATATCTGAAATGCCTATCGACACCTATATCTGAAATGCCTATCGACACCTATATCTGAAATGCCTATCGACACCTATATCTGAAATGCCTATCGACACCTATATCTGAAATGCCTATCGACACCTATATCTGAAATGCCTATCGACACCTATATCTGAAATGCCTATCGACACCTATATCTGAAATGCCTATCAGCACCTATATTTGAAATGCCTATCGGCAACCATATCTGGAATGCCTATCGGCACCTATATTTGAAATGCCTATCGGCTTCTATATCTAAAATGCCTATCGGCACCTATTTTTAAAATGCCAATCGGCAACTATATCTGAAATGCCTATCGGCACCTATATCTGAAATGCCTATCGACACCTATATCTGAAATGCCTATCGACACCTATATCTGAAATGCCTATCGACACCTATATCTGAAATGCCTATCGACACCTATATCTGAAATGCCTATCGACACCTATATCTGAAATGCCTATCGAGACCTATATCTGAAATGCCTATCGACACCTATATCTGAAATGGCTATCGACACCTATTTTTGAAATGCCTATCGGAAACTACATCTGAAATGCCTATCAGCACCTATATTTGAAATGCCTATCGGCAACCATATCTGGACTGCCTATCGGCACCTATATTTGAAATGCCTATCGGCTTCTATATCTGAAATACCTATCGGCACCTATTTTTAAAATGCCAATCGACAACTATATCTGAAATGCCTATCGGCACCTATATCTGAAATGCCTATCGACACCTGTATCTGAAATGCCTATCGACACCTATATCTGAAATGCCTATCGACACCTATATCTGAAATGCCTATCGACACCTATATCTGAAATGCCTATCGACACCTATATCTGAAATGCCTATCGACACCTATATCTGAAATGCCTATCGACACCTATATCTGAAATGCCTATCGACACCTATATCTGAAATGCCTATCGACACCTATATCTGAAATGCCTATCGACACCTATATCTGAAATGCCTATCGACACCTATATCTGAAATGCCTATCGACACCTATATCTGAAATGCCTATCGACACCTATTTTTGAAATGCCTATCGGAAACTACATCTGAAATGCCTATCAGCACCTATATTTGAAATGCCTATCGGCAACCATATCTGGAATGCCTATCGGCACCTATATTTGAAATGCCTATCGGCTTCTATATCTGAAATGCCTATCGGCACCTATTTTTAAAATGCCAATCGGCAACTATATCTGAAATGCCTATCGGCACCTATATCTGAAATGCCTATCGACACCTATATCTGAAATGCCTATCGACACCTATATCTGAAATGCCTATCGACACCTATATCTGAAATGCCTATCGACACCTATATCTGAAATGCCTATCGACACCTATATCTGAAATGCCTATCGACACCTATATCTGAAATGCCTACCGACACCTATATCTGAAATGCCTATCGACACCTATTTTTGAAATGCCTATCAGAACCTACATCTGAAATGCCTATCAGCACCTATATTTGAAATGCCTATCGGCAACCATATCTGGAATGCCTATCGGCACCTATATTTGAAATGCCTATCGGCTTCTATATCTGAAATGCCTATCGGCACCTATTTTTAAAATGCCAATCGGCAACTATATCTGAAATGCCTATCGGCACCTATATCTGAAATGCCTATCGACACCTATATCTGAAATGCCTATCGACACCTATATCTGAAATGCCTATCGACACCTATATCTGAAATGCCTATCGACATCTATATCTGAAATGCCTAACGACACCTATATCTGAAATGCCTATCGACACCTATATCTGAAATGCCTATCGACACCTATATCTGAAATGCCTATCGACACCTATTTTTGAAATGCCTATCGGAAACAACATCTGAAATGCCTATCAGCACCTATATTTGAAATGCCTATCGGCAACCATATCTGGAATGACTATCGGCACCTATATTTGAAATGCCTATCGGCTTCTATGTCTGAAATGCCTATCGGCACCTATTTTTAAAATGCCAATCGGCAACTATATCTGAAATGCCTATCGGCACCTATATCTGAAATGCCTATCGACACCTATATCTGAAATGCCTATCGGCACCTATATCTGAAATGCCTATCGACACCTATACCTGAAATGCCTATCGACACCTATATCTGAAATGCCTATCGACACCTATATCTGAAATGCCTATCGACACCTATATCTGAAATGCCTATCGACACCTATATCTGAAATGCCTATCGACACCTATTTTTGAAATGCCTATCGGAAACTACATCTGAAATGCCTATCAGCACCTATATTTGAAATGCCTATCGGCAACCATATCTGGAATGCCTATCGGCACCTATATTTGAAATGCCTATCGGCTTCTATATCTGAAATGCCTATCGGCACCTATTTTTAAAATGCCAATCGGCAACTATATCTGAAATGCCTATCGGCACCTATATCTGAAATGCCTATCGACACCTATATCTGAAATGCCTATCGACACCTATATCTGAAATGCCTATCGACACCTATATCTGAAATGCCTATCGACACCTATATTTGAAATGCCTATCGACACCTATATCTGAAATGCCTATCGACACCTATATCTGAAATGCCTATCGACACCTATATCTGAAATGCCTATCGACACCTATATCTGAAATGCCAATCGGAAACTACATCTGAAATGCCTATCAGCACCTATATTTGAAATGCCTATCGGCAACCATATCTGGAATGCCTATCGGCACCTATATTTGAAATGCCTATCGGCTTCTATATCTGAAATGCCTATCGGCACCTATTTTTAAAATGCCAATCGGCAACTATATCTGAAATGCCTATCGGCACCTATATCTGAAATGCCTATCGACACCTATATCTGAAATGCCTATCGACACCTATATCTGAAATGCCTATCGACACCTATATCTGAAATGCCTATCGACACCTATATCTGAAATGCCTATCGACACCTATATCTGAAATGCCTATCGACACCTATATCTAAAATGCCTATCGACACCTATATCTGAAATGCCTATCGACACCTATATCTGAAATGCCTATCGACACCTATTTTTGAAATGCCTATCGGAAACTACATCTGAAATGCCTATCGACACCTATTTTTGAAATGCCTATCGGAAACTACATCTGAAATGCCTATCAGCACCTATATTTGAAATGCCTATCGGCAACCATATCTGGAATGCCTATCGGCACCTATATTTGAAATGCCTATCGGCTTCTATATCTGAAATGCCTATCGGCACCTATTTTTAAAATGCCAATCGGCAACTATATCTGAAATGCCTATCGGCACCTATATCTGAAATGCCTATCGACACCTATATCTGAAATGCCTATCGACACCTATATCTGAAATGCCTATCGACACCTATATCTGAAATGCCTATCGACACCTATTTCTGAAATGCCTATCGACACATATATCTGTAATGCCTATCGACACCTGTATCTGAAATGCCTATCGACACCTATATCTGAAATGCCTATCGACACCTATTTTTGAAATGCCTATCGGAAACTACATCTGAAATGCCTATCAGCACCTATATTTGAAATGCCTATCGGCAACCATATCTGGAATGCCTATCGGCACCTATATTTGAAATGCCTATCGGCTTCTATATCTGAAATGCCTATCGGCACCTATTTTTAAAATGCCAATCGGCAACTATATCTGAAATGCCTATCAGCACCTATATCTGAAATGCCTATCGACACCTATATCTGAAATGCCTATCGACACCTATATCTGAAATGCCTATCGACACCTATATCTGAAATGCCTATCGACACCTATTTCTGAAATGCCTATCGACACCTATATCTGTAATGCCTATCGACACCTGTATCTGAAATGCCTATCGACACCTATATCTGAAATGCCTATCGACACCTATTTTTGAAATGCCTATCGGAAACTACATCTGAAATGCCTATCCGCACCTATATTTGAAATGCCTATCGGCAACCATATCTGAAATGCCTATCGACACCTATATCTGAAATGCCTATCGACACCTATATCTGAAATGCCTATCGACACCTATATCTGAAATGCCTATCGACACCTATATCTGCAATGCCTATCGACACCTATATCTGAAATGCCTATCGACACCTATATCTGAAATGCCTATCGACACCTATATCTGAAATGCCTATCGACACCTATATCTGAAATGCCTATCGACACCTATATCTGAAATGCCTATCGACACCTATATCTGAAATGCCTATCGACACCTATATCTGAAATGCCTACCGACACCTATTTTTGAAATGCCTATCGGAAACTACATCTGAAATGCCTATCAGCACCTATATTTGAAATGCCTATCGGCAACCATATCTGGAATGCCTATCGGCACCTATATTTGACATGCCTATCGGCTTCTATATCTGAAATGCCTATCGGCACCTATTTTTAAAATGCCAATCGGCAACTATATATGAAATGCCTATCGGCACCTATATCTGAAATGCCTATCGACACCTATATCTGAAATGCCTATCGACACCTATATCTGAAATGCCTATCGACACCTATATCTGAAATGCCTATCGACACCTATATCTGAAATGCCTATCGACACCTATATCTGAAATGCCTATCGACACCTATATCTGAAATGCCTACCGACACCTATATCTGAAATGCCTATCGACACCTATTTTTGAAATGCCTATCGGAAACTACATCTGAAATGCCTATCAGCACCTATATTTGAAATGCCTATCGGCAACCATATCTATAATGCCTATCGGCACCTATATTTGAAATGCCTATCGGCTTCTATATCTGAAATGCCTATCGGCACCTATTTTTAAAATGCCAATCGGCAACTATATCTGAAATGCCTATCGGCACCTATATCTGAAATGCCTATCGACACCTATATCTGAAATGCCTATCGACACCTATATCTGAAATGCCTATCGACACCTATGTCTGAAATGCCTATCGACATCTATATCTGAAATGCCTAACGACACCTATATCTGAAATGCCTATCGACACCTATATCTGAAATGCCTATCGACACCTATATCTGAAATGCCTATCGACACCTATTTTTGAAATGCCTATCGGAAACTACATCTGAAATGCCTATCAGCACCTATATTTGAAATGCCTATCGGCAACCATATCTGGAATGCCTATCGGCACCTATATTTGAAATGCCTATCGGCTTCTATATCTGAAATGCCTATCGGCACCTATTTTTAAAATGCCAATCGGCAACTATATCTGAAATGCCTATCGGCACCTATATCTGAAATGCCTATCGACACCTATATCTGAAATGTCTATCGACACCTATATCTGAAATGCCTATCGACACCTATATCTGAAATGCCTATCGACACCTATATCTGAAATGCCTATCGACACCTATATCTGAAATGCCTATCGACACCTATATCTGAAATGCCTATCGACACCTATATCTGAAATGCCTATCGACACCTATTTTTGAAATGCCTATCGGAAACTACATCTGAAAAGCCTATCAGCACCTATATTTGAAATGCCTATCGGCAACCATATCTGGAATGCCTATCGGCACCTATATTTAAAATGCCTATCGGCTTCCTTATCTGAAATGCCTATCGGCACCTATTTTTAAAATGCCAATCGGCAACTATATCTGAAATGCCTATCGGCACCTATATCTGAAATGCCTATCGACACCTATATCTGAAATGCCTATCGACACCTATATCTGAAATGCCTATCGACACCTATATCTGAAATGCCTATCGACACCTATATCTGAAATGCATATCGACACCTATATCTGAAATGCCTATCGACACCTATATCTGAAATGCCTATCGACACCTATATCTGAAATGCCTATCGACACCTATTTTTGAAATGCCTATCAGAAACTACATCTGAAATGCCTATCAGCACCTATATTTGAAATGCCTATCGGCAACCATATCTGGAATGCCTATCGGCACCTATATTTGAAATGCCTATCGGCTTCTATATCTGAAATGCCTATCGGCACCTATTTTTAAAATGCCAATCGGCAACTATATCTGAAATGCCTATCGGCGCCTATATCTGAAATGCCTATCGACACCTATATCTGAAATGCCTATCGACACCTATATCTGAAATGCCTATCGACACCTATATCTGAAATGCCTATCGACACCTTTATCTGAAATGCCTATCGACACCTATATCTGAAATGCCTATCGACACCTATATCTGAAATGCCTATCGACACCTATTTTTGAAATGCCAATCGGCAACTATATCTGAAATGCCTATCGGCACCTATATCTGAAATGCCTATCGACACCTATATCTGAAATGCCTATCGACACCTATATCTGAAATGCCTATCGACACCTATATCTGAAATGCCTATCGACACCTATATCTGAAATGCCTATCGACACCTATATCTGAAATGCCTATCGACACCTATATCTGAAATGCCTATCGACACCTATATCTGAAATGCCTATCGACACCTATTTTTGAAATGCCTATCGGAAACTACATCTGAAATGCCTATCAGCACCTATATTTGAAATGCCTATCGGCAACCATATCTGGAATGCCTATCGGCACCTATATTTGAAATGCCTATCGGCTTCTATATCTGAAATGCCTATCGGCACCTATTTTAAAATGCCAATCGGCAACTATATCTGAAATGCCTATCGGCACCTCTATCTGAAAGGCCTATCGACACCTATATCTGAAATGCCTATCGACACCTATATCTGAAATGCCTATCGACACCTATATCTGAAATGCCTATCGACACCTATATCTGAAATGCCTATCGACACCTATATCTGAAATGCCTATCGACACCTATATCTGAAATGCCTATCGACACCTATATCTGAAATGCCTATCGACACCTATATCTGAAATGCCTATCGACACCTATTTTTGAAATGCCTATTGGAAACTACATCTGAAATGCCTATCAGCACCTATATTTGAAATGCCTATCGGCAACCATATCTGGAATGCCTATCGGCACCTATATTTGAAATGCCTATCGGCTTCTATATCTGAAAAGCCTATCGGCACCTCTTTTAAAATGCCAATCGGCAACTATATCTGAAATGCCTATCGGCACCTATATCTGAAATGCCTATCGACACCTATATCTGAAATGCCTATCGACACCTATATCTGAAATGCCTATCGACACCTATATCTGAAATGCCTATCGACACCTATATCTGAAATGCCTATCGACACCTATATCTGAAATGCCTATCGACACCTATATCTGAAATGCCTATCGACACCTATTTTTGAAATGCCAATCGGCAACTATATCTGAAATGCCTATCGGCACCTATATCTGAAATGCCTATCGACACCTATATCTGAAATGCCTATCGACACCTATATCTGAAATGCCTATCGACACCTATATCTGAAATGCCTATCGACACCTATATCTGAAATGCCTATCGACACCTATATCTGAAATGCCTATCGACACCTATATCTGAAATGCCTATCGACACCTATATCTGAAATGCCTATCGACACCTATTTTTGAAATGCCTATCGGAAACTACATCTGAAATGCCTATCAGCACCTATATTTGAAATGCCTATCGGCAACCATATCTGGAATGCCTATCGGCACCTATATTTGAAATGCCTATCGGCTTCTATATCTGAAATGCCTATCGGCACCTATTTTAAAATGCCAATCGGCAACTATATCTGAAATGCCTATCGGCACCTATATCTGAAATGCCTATCGACACCTATATCTGAAATGCCTATCGACACCTATATCTGAAATGCCTATCGACACCTATATCTGAAATGCCTATCGACACCTATATCTAAAATGCCTATCGACACCTATATCTGAAATGCCTATCGACACCTATATCTGAAATGCCTATCGACACCTATTTTTGAAATGCCTATCGGAAACTACATCTGAAATGCCTATCAGCACCTATATTTGAAATGCCTATCGGCAACCATATCTGGAATGCCTATCGGCACCTATATTTGAAATGCCTATCGGCTTCTATATCTGAAAAGCCTATCGGCACCTCTTTTAAAATGCCAATCGGCAACTATATCTGAAATGCCTATCGGCACCTATATCTGAAATGCCTATCGACACCTATATCTGAAATGCCTATCGACACCTATATCTGAAATGCCTATCGACACCTATATCTGAAATGCCTATCGACACCTATATCTGAAATGCCTATCGACACCTATATCTGAAATGCCTATCGACACCTATATCTGAAATGCCTATCGACACCTATATCTGAAATGCCTATCGACACCTATTTTTGAAATGCCTATCGGAAACTACATCTGAAATGCCTATCAGCACCTATATTTGAAATGCCTATCGGCAACCTTATCTGGAATGCCTATCGGCACCTATATTTGAAATTCCTATCGGCTTCTATATCTGAAATGCTTATCGGCACCTATTTTTAAAATGCCAATCGGCAACTATATCTGAAATGCCTATCGGCACCTATATCTGAAATGCCTATCGACACCTATATCTGAAATGCCTATCGACACCTATATCTGAAATGCCTATCGACACCTATATCTGAAATGCCTATCGACACCTATATCTGAAATGCCTATCGACACCTATATCTGAAATGCCTATCGACATCTATATCTGAAATGCCTATCGACACCTATATCTGAAATGCCTATCGACACCTATTTTTGAAATGCCTATCGGAAACAACATCTGAAATGCCTATCAGCACCTATATTTGAAATGCCTATCGGCAACCATATCTGGAATGCCTATCGGCACCAATATTTGAAATGCCTATCGGCTTCTATATCTGAAATGCCTATCGGCACCTATTTTTAAAATGCCAATCGGCAACTATATCTGAAATGCCTATCGGCACCTATATCTGAAATGCCTATCGACACCTATATCTGAAATGCCTATCGACACCTATATCTGAAATGCCTATCGACACCTATATCTGAAATGCCTATCGACACCTATATCTGAAATGCCTATCGACACCTATATCTGAAATGCCTATCGACACCTATATCTGAAATGCCTATCGACACCTATATCTGAAATGCCTATCGACACCTATTTTTGAAATGCCTATCGGAAACTACATCTGAAATGTCTATCAGCACCTATATTTAAAATGCCTATCGGCAACCATATCTGGAATGCCTATCGGCACCTATATTTGAAATGCCTATCGGCTTCTATATCTGAAATGCCTATCGGCACCTATTTTTAAAATGCCAATCGGCAACTATATCTGAAATGCCTATCGGCACCTATATCTGAAATGCCTATCGACACCTATATATGAAATGCATATCGACACCTATATCTGAAATGCCTATCGACACCTATATCTGAAATGCCTATCGACATCTATATCTGAAATGCCTATCGACACCTATATCTGAAATGCCTATCGACACCTATATCTGAAATGCCTATCGACACCTATATCTGAAATGCCTATCGACACCTATATCTGAAATGCCTATCGACACCTATTTTTGAAATGCCTATCGGAAACTACATCTGAAATGTCTATCAGCACCTATATTTAAAATGCCTATCGGCAACCATATCTGGAATGCCTATCGGCACCTATATTTGAAATGCCTATCGGCTTCTATATCTGAAATGCCTATCGGCACCTATTTTTAAAATGCCAATCGGCAACTATATCTGAAATGCCTATCAGGACCTATATCTGAAATGCCTATCGACACCTATATCTGAAATGCCTATCGACACCTATATCTGAAATGCCTATCGACACCTATATCTGAAATGCCTATCGACACCTATATCTGAAATGCCTATCGACACCTATATCTGAAATGCCTATCGACACCTATATCTGAAATGCCTATCGACACCTATATCTGAAATACCTATCGACACCTATTTTTGAAATGCCTATCGGAAACTACATCTGAAATGCCTATCAGCACCTATATTTGAAATGCCTATCGGCAACCATATCTGGAATGCCTATCGGCACCTATATTTGAAATGCCTATCGGCTTCTATATCTGAAATGCCTATCGGCACCTATTTTAAAAATGCCAATCGGCAACTATATCTGAAATGCCTATCGGCACCTATATCTGAAATGCCTATCGACACCTATATCTGAAATGCCTATCGACACCTATATCTGAAATGCCTATCGACACCTATATCTGAAATGCCTATCGACACCTATATCTGAAATGCCTATCGACACCTATATCTGAAATGCCTATCGACACCTATATCTGAAATGCCTATCGACACCTATATCTGAAATGCCTATCGACACCTATATCTGAAATGCCTATCGACACCTATTTTTGAAATGCCTATCGGAAACTACATCTGAAATGCCTATCAGCACCTATATTTGAAATGCCTATCGGCAACCATATCTGGAATGCCTATCGGCACCTATATTTGAAATGCCTATCGGCTTCTATATCTGAAATGCCTATCGGCACCTATTTTTAAAATGCCAATCGGCAACTATATCTGAAATGCCTATCGGCACCTATATCTGAAATGCCTATCGACACCTATATCTGAAATGCCTATCGACACCTATATCTGAAATGCCTATCGACACCTATATCTGAAATGCCTATCGACACCTATATCTGAAATGCCTATCGACACCTATATCTGAAATGCCTATCGACACCTATATCTGAAATGCCTATCGACACCTATATCTGAAATGCCTATCGACACCTATTTTTGAAATGCCTATCGGAAACTACATCTGAAATGCCTATCAGCACCTATATTTGAAATGCCTATCGGCAACCATATCTGGAATGCCTATCGGCACCTATATTTGAAATGCCTATTGGCTTCTATATCTGAAATGCCTATCGGCACCTATTTTTAAAATGCCAATAGGCAACTATATCTGAAATGCCTATCGGCACCTATATCTGAAATGCCTATCGACACCTATATCTGAAATGCCTATCGACACCTATATCTGAAATGCCTATCGACACCTATATCTGAAATGCCTATCGACACCTATATCTGAAATGCCTATTGACACCTATATCTGAAATGCCTATCGACACCTATATCTGAAATGCCTACCGACACCCATATCTGAAATGCCTATCGACACCTATTTTTTAAATGCCTATCGGAAACTACATCTGAAATGCCTATCAGCACCTATATTTGAAATGCCTATCGGCAACCATATCTGGAATGCCTATCGGCACCTATATTTGAAATGCCTATCGGCTTCTATATCTGAAATGCCTATCGGCACCTATTTTTAAAATGCCAATCGGCAACTATATCTGAAATGCCTATCGGCACCTATATCTGGAATGCCTATCGACACCTATATCTGAAATGCCTATCGACACCTATATCTGAAATGCCTATCGACACCTATATCTGAAATGCCTATCGACACCTATATCTGAAATGCCTATCGACACCTATATCGTAAATGCCTATCGACACCTATATCTGAAATGCCTATCGACACCTATATCTGAAATGCCCATCGACACCTATTTTTGAAATGCCTATCGGAAACTACATCTGAAATGCCTATCAGCACCTATATTTGAAATGCCTATCGTCAACCATATAAGGAATGCCTATCGGCACCTATATTTGAAATGCCTATCGACACCTATATCTGAAATGCCTATCGACACCTATATCTGAAATGCCTATCGACACCTATATCTGAAATGCCTATCGACACCTATATCTGAAATGCCTATCGACACCTATATCTGAAATGCCTATCGACACCTATATCTGAAATACCTATCGACACCTATTTTTGAAATGCCTATCGGAAACTACATCTGAAATGCCTATCAGCACCTATATTTGAAATGCCTATCGGCAACCATATCTGGAATGCCTATCGGCACCTATATTTGAAATGCCTATCGGCTTCTATATCTGAAATGCCTATCGGCACCTATTTTAAAAATGCCAATCGGCAACTATATCTGAAATGCCTATCGGCACCTATATCTGAAATGCCTATCGACACCTATATCTGAAATGCCTATCGACACCTATATCTGAAATGCCTATCGACACCTATATCTGAAATGCCTATCGACACCTATATCTGAAATGCCTATCGACACCTATATCTGAAATGCCTATCGACACCTATATCTGAAATGCCTATCGACACCTATATCTGAAATGCCTATCGACACCTATATCTGAAATGCCTATCGACACCTATTTTTGAAATGCCTATCGGAAACTACATCTGAAACGCCTATCAGCACCTATATTTGAAATGCCTATCGGCAACCATATCTGGAATGCCTATCGGCACCTATATTTGAAATGCCTATCGGCTTCTATATCTGAAATGCCTATCGGCACCTACTTTTAAAATGCCAATCGGCAACTATATCTGAAATGCCTATCGGCACCTATATCTGAAATGCCTATCGACACCTATATCTGAAATGCCTATCGACACCTATATCTGAAATGCCTATCGACACCTATATCTGAAATGCCTATCGACACCTATATCTGAAATGCCTATCGACACCTATATCTGAAATGCCTATCGACACCTATATCTGAAATGCCTATCGACACCTATATCTGAAATGCCTATCGACACCTATTTTTGAAATGCCTATCGGAAACTACATCTGAAATGCCTATCAGCACCTATATTTGAAATGCCTATCGGCAACCATATCTGGAATGCCTATCGGCACCTATATTTGAAATGCCTATTGGCTTCTATATCTGAAATGCCTATCGGCACCTATTTTTAAAATGCCAATCGGCAACTATATCTGAAATGCCTATCGGCACCTATATCTGAAATGCCTATCGACACCTATATCTGAAATGCCTATCGACACCTATATCTGAAATGCCTATCGACACCTATATCTGAAATGCCTATCGACACCTATATCTGAAATGCCTATCGACACCTATATCTGAAATGCCTATCGACACCTATATCTGAAATGCCTACCGACACCCATATCTGAAATGCCCATCGACACCTATTTTTTAAATGCCTATCGGAAACTACATCTGAAATGCCTATCAGCACCTATATTTGAAATGCCTATCGGCAACCATATCTGGAATGCCTATCGGCACCTATATTTGAAATGCCTATCGGCTTCTATATCTGAAATGCCTATCGGCACCTATTTTTAAAATGCCAATCGGCAACTATATCTGAAATGCCTAAATGCACCTATATCTGGAATGCCTATCGACACCTATATCTGAAATGCCTATCGACACCTATATCTGAAATGCCTATCGACACCTATATCTGAAATGCCTATCGACACCTATATCTGAAATGCCTATCGACACCTATATCGTAAATGCCTATCGACACCTATATCTGAAATGCCTATCGACACCTATATCTGAAATGCCCATCGACACCTATTTTTGAAATGCCTATCGGAAACTACATCTGAAATGCCTATCAGCACCTATATTTGAAATGCCTACCGTCAACCATATAAGGAATGCCTATCGGCACCTATATTTGAAATGCCTATCGGCTTCTATATCTGAAATGCCTATCGGCACCTATTTTTAAAATGCCAATCGGCAACTATATCTGAAATGCCTATCGGCACCTATATCTGAAATGCCTATCGACACCTATATCTGAAATGCCTATCGACACCTATATCTGAAATGCCTATCGACACCTATATCTGAAATGCCTATCGACACCTATATCTGAAATGCCTATCGACACCTATATCTGAAATGCCTATCGACACCTATATCTGAAATGCCTATCGACACCTATATCTGAAATGCCTATCGACACCTATATCTGAAATGCCTATCAGCACCTATATTTGAAATGCCTATCGGCAACCATATCTGGAATGCCTATCGGCACCTATATTTGAAATGCCTATCGGCTTCTATATCTGAAATGCCTATCGGCACCTATTTTTAAAATGCCAATCGGCAACTATATCTGAAATGCCTATCGGCACCTATATCTGAAATGCCTATCGACACCTATATCTGAAATGCCTATCGACACCTATATCTGAAATGCCTATCGACACCTATATCTGAAATGCCTATCGACACCTATATCTGAAATGCCTATCGACACCTATATCTGAAATGCCTATCGAGACCTATATCTGAAATGCCTATCGACACCTATATCTGAAATGGCCATCGACACCTATTTTTGAAATGCCTATCGGAAACTACATCTGAAATGCCTATCAGCACCTATATTTGAAATGCCTATCGGCAACCATATCTGGACTGCCTATCGGCACCTATATTTGAAATGCCTATCGGCTTCTATATCTGAAATACCTATCGGCACCTATTTTTAAAATGCCAATCGACAACTATATCTGAAATGCCTATCGGCACCTATATCTGAAATGCCTATCGACACCTATATCTGAAATGCCTATCGACACCTATATCTGAAATGCCTATCGACACCTATATCTGAAATGCCTATCGACACCTATATCTGAAATGCCTATCGACACCTATATCTGAAATGCCTATCGACACCTATATCTGAAATGCCTATCGACACCTATATCTGAAATGCCTATCGACACCTATATCTGAAATGCCTATCGACACCTATTTTTGAAATGCCTATCGGAAACTAGATCTGAAATGCCTATCAGCACCTATATTTGTAATGCCTATCGGCAACCATATCTGGAATGCCTATCGGCACCTATATTTGAAATGCCTATCGGCTTCTATATCTGAAATGCCTATCGGCACCTATTTTTAAAATGCCAATCGGCAACTATATCTGAAATGCCTATCGGCACCTATATCTGAAATGCCTATCGACACCTATATCTGAAATGCCTATCGACACCTATATCTGAAATGCCTATCGACACCTATATCTGAAATGCCTATAGACACCTATTTCTGAAATGCCTATCGACACCTATATCTGTAATGCCTATCGACACCTGTATCTGAAATGCCTATCGACACCTATATCTGAAATGCCTATCGACACCTATTTTTGAAATGCCTATCGGAAACTACATCTGAAATGCCTATCAGCACCTATATTTGAAATGCCTATCGGCAACCATATCTGGAATGCCTATCGGCACCTATATTTGAAATGCCTATCGGCTTCTATATCTGAAATGCCTATCGGCACCTATTTTTAAAATGCCAATCGGCAACTATATCTGAAATGCCTATCGGCACCTATATCTGAAATGCCTATCGACATCTATATCTGAAATGCCTATCGACACCTATATCTGAAATGCCTATCGACACCTATATCTGAAATGCCTATCGACACCTATATCTGAAATGCCTATCGACACCTATATCTGAAATGCCTATAGACACCTATATCTGAAATGCCTATCGACACCTATATCTGAAATGCCTATCGACACCTATATCTGAAATGCCTATCGACACCTATTTTTGAAATGCCTATCGGAAACTAGATCTGAAATGCCTATCAGCACCTATATTTGAAATGCCTATCGGCAACCATATCTGGAATGCCTATCGGCACCTATATTTGAAATGCCTATCGGCTTCTATATCTGAAATGCCTATCGGCACCTATTTTTAAAATGCCAATCGGCAACTATATCTGAAATGCCTATCGGCACCTATATCTGAAATGCCTATCGACACCTATATCTGAAATGCCTATCGACACCTATATCTGAAATGCCTATCGACACCTATATCTGAAATGCCTTTTGACTCCTATATCTGAAATGCCTATCGACACCTATATCTGAAATGCCTATCGACACCTATATCTGAAATGCCTATCGACACCTATATCTGAAATGCCTATCGACACCTATTTTTGAAATGCCTATCGGAAACTACATCTGAAATGCCTATCAGCACCTATATTTGAAATGCCTATCGGCAACCATATCTGGAATGCCTATCGGCACCTATATTTGAAATGCCTATCGGCTTCCATATCTGAAATGCCTATCGGCACCTATTTTTAAAATGCCAATCGGCAACTATATCTGAAATGCCTATCGGCACCTATATCTGAAATGCCTATCGACACCTATATCTGAAATGCCTATCGACACCTATATCTGAAATGCCTATCGACACCTATATCTGAAATGCCTATCGACACCTATATCTGAAATGCCTATCGACACCTATATCTGAAATGCCTATCGACACCTATATCTGAAATGCCTATCGTCACCTATATCTGAAATGCCTATCGACACCTATTTTTGAAATGCCTATCGGAAACTACATCTGAAATGCCTATGAGCACCTATATTTGAAATGCCTATCGGCAACCATATGTGGAATGCCTATCGGCACCTATGTTTGAAATGCCTATCGGCTTCTATAACTGAAATGCCTATCGGCACCTATTTTTAAAATGCCAATCGGCAACTATATCTGAAATGCCTATCGGCACCTATATCTGAAATGCCTATCGACACCTATATCTGAAATGCCTATCGACACCTATATCTGAAATGCCTATCGACACCTATATCTGAAATGCCTATCCACACCTATATCTGAAATGCCTATCGACACCTATATCTGAAATGCCTATCGACACCTATATCTGAAATGCCTATCCACACCTATTTTTGAAATGCCTATCGGAAACTACATCTGAAATGCCTATCATCACCTATATTTGAAATGCCTATCGGCAACCATATCTGGAATGCCTATCGGCACCTATATTTGAAATGCCTGTCGGCTTCTATATCTGAAATGCCTATCGGCACCTATTTTCAAAATGAAAATCAGCAACTATATCTGAAATGCCTATCGGCACCTATATCTGAAATGCCTATCGACACCTATATCTGAAATGCCTATCGACACCTATATCTGAAATGCCTATCGACACCTATATCTGAAATGCCTATCGACACCTATATCTGAAATGCCTATCGACACCTATATCTGAAATGCCTATCGACACCTATATCTGAAATGCCTATCGACACCTATATCTGAAATGCCTATCGACACCTATATCTGAAATGCCTATCGACACCTATTTTTGAAATGCCTATCGGAAACTACATCTGAAATGCCTATCAGCACCTATATTTGAAATGCCTATCGGCAACCATATCTGGAATGCCTATCGGCACCTATATTTGAAATGCCTATCGGCTTCTATATCTGAAATGCCTATCGGCACCTATTTTTAAAATGCCAATCGGCAACTATATCTGAAATGCCTATCGGCACCTATATCTGAAATGCCTATCGACACCTATATCTGAAATGCCTATCGACACCTATATCTGAAATGCCTATCGACACCTATATCTGAAATGCCTATCGACACCTATATCTGAAATGCCTATCGACACCTATATCAGAAATGCCTATCGACACCTATATCTGAAATGCCTATCGACACCTATATCTGAAATGCCTATCGACACCTATTTTTGAAATGCCTATCGGAGATACATCTGAAATGCCTATCAGCACCTATATTTGAAATGCCTATCGGCAACCATATCTGGAATGCCTATCGGCACCTATATAGGAAATGCCTATTGGCTTCTATATCTGAAATGTCTATCGGCACCTATTTTTAAAATGCTAATCCGCAACTATATCTGAAATGCCTATCGACACCTATATCTGAAATGCCTATCGACACCTATATCTGAAATGCCTATCGACACCTATATCTGAAATGCCTATCGACACCTATTTTTGAAATGCCTATCGGAAACTACATCTGAAATGCCTATCAGCACCTATATTTGAAATGCCTATCGGCAACCATATCTGGAATGCCTATCGGCTCCTATATTTGAAATGCCTATCGGCTTCTATATCTGAAATGCCCATCGGCACCTATTTTTAAAATGCCAATCGACAACCATATCTGGAATGCCTATCGGCACCTATATTTAAATTGCCTATCGGCTTCTATATCTGAAATGCCTTTCGGCACCTATTTTTAAAATGCTATCGGCAACTATATCTGAAATGCCTATCGGCACCTATATCTGAAATGCCTATCGACACCTATATCTGAAATGCCTATCGACACCTATACCTAAAATGCCTATCGACACCTATATCTGAAATGCCTATCGACACCTATATCTGAAATGCCTATCGACACCTATATCTGAAATGCCTATCGACACCTATATCTGAAATGCCTATCGACACCTATATCTGAAATGCCTATCGACACCTATTTTTGAAATGCCTATCGGAAACTACATCTGAAATGCCTATCAGCACCTATATTTGAAATGCCTATCGGCAACCATATCTGGAATACCTATCGGCACCTATATTTGAAATGCCTATCGGCTTCTATATCTGAAATGCCTATCGGCATCTATTTTTAAAATGCCAATCGGCAACTATATCTGAAATGCCTATCGGCACCTATATCTGAAATGCCTATCGACACCTATATCTGAAATGCCTATCGACACCTATATCTGAAATGCCTATCGACACCTATATCTGAAATGCCTATCGACACCTATATCTGAAATGCCTATCGACACCTATATCTGAAATGCCTATCGACACCTATATCTGAAATGCCTATCGACACCTATATCTGAAATGCCTATCGACACCTATATCTGAAATGCCTATCGACACCTATTTTTGAAATGCCTATCGGAAACTACATCTGAAATGCCTATCAGCACCTATATTTGAAATGCCTATCGGCAACCATATCTGGAATGCCTATCGGCACCTATATTTGAAATGCCTATCGGCTTCTATATCTGAAATGCCTATCGGCACCTATTTTTAAAATGCCAATCGGCAACTATATCTGAAATGCCTATCGGCACCTATATCTGAAATGCCTATCGACACCTATATCTGAAATGCCTATCGACACCTATATCTGAAATGCCTATCGACACCTATATCTGAAATGCCTATCGACACCTATATCTGAAATGCCTATCGACACCTATATCTGAAATGCCTATCGACACCTATATCTGAAATGCCTATCGACACCTATTTTTGAAATGCCTATCGGAAACTACATCTGAAATGCCTATCAGCACCTATATTTGAAATGCCTATCGGCAACTATATCTGGAATGCCTATCGGCACCTATATTTGAAATGCCTATCGGCTTCTATATCTGAAATGCCTATCGGCACCTATTTTTAAAATGCCAATCGGACACTATATCTGAAATGCCTATCGGCACCTATATCTGAAATGCCTATCGACACCATTATCTGAAATGCCTATCGACACCTATATCTGAAATGCCTATCGACACCTATATCTGAAATGCCTATCGACACCTATATCTGAAATGCCTATCGACACCTATATCTGAAATGCCTATCGACACCTATATCTGAAATGCCTATCGACACCTATTTTTGAAATGCCTATCGGAAACTACATCTGAAATGCCTATCAGCACCTATATTTGAAATGCCTATCGGCAATCATATCTGGAATGCCTATCGGCACCTATATTTGAAATGCCTATCGGCTTCTATATCTGAAATGCCTATCGGCACCTATTTTTATAATGCCAATCGGCAACTATACCTGAAATACCTATCGGCACCTATATCTGAAATGCCTATCGACACCTATATCTGAAATGCCTATCGACACCTATATCTGAAATGCCTATCGACACCTATATCTGAAATGCCTATCGACACCTATATCTGAAATGCCTATCGACACCTATTTTTGAAATGCCTATCGGAAACTACATCTGAAATGCCTATCAGCACCTATATTTGAAATGCCTATCGGCAACCATATCTGGAATGCCTATCGGCACCTTTATTGAAATGCCTATCGGCTTTTATATCGGAAATGCCTATCGGCACCTATTTTTAAAATGCCAATCGGCAACTATATCTGAAATGCCTATCGGCACCTATATCTGAAATGCCTATCGACACCTATATCTGAAATGCCTATCGACACCTATATCTGAAATGCCTATCGACACCTATATCTGAAATGCCTATCGACACCTATATCTGAAATGCCTATCGACACCTATATCTGAAATGCCTATCGACACCTATATCTGAAATGCCTATCGACACCTATATCTGAAATGCCTATCGACACCTATATCTGAAATGCCTATCGACACCTATATCTGAAATGCCTATCGACACCTATATCTGAAATGCCTATCGACACCTATATCTGAAATGCCTATCGACACCTATATCTGAAATGCCTATCGACACCTATATCTGAAATGCCTATCGACACCTATATCTGAAATGCCTATCGACACCTATTTTTGAAATGCCTATCGGAAACTACATCTGAAATGCCTATCAGCACCTATATTTGAAATGCCTATCGGCAACCATATCTGGAATGCCTATCGGCACCTATATTTGAAATGCCTATCGGCTTCTATATCTGAAATGCCTATCGGCACCTATTTTTAAAATGCCAATCGGCAACTATATCTGAAATGCCTATCGGCACCTATATCTGAAATGCCTATCGACACCTATATCTGAAATGCCTATCGACACATATATCTGAAATGCCTATCGACACCTATATCTGAAATGCCTATCGACACCTATATCTGAAATGCCTATCGACACCTATATCTGAAATGCCTATCGACACCTATATCTGAAATGCCTATCGACACCTATATCTGAAATGCCTATCGACACCTATATCTGAAATGCCTATCGACACCTATTTTTGAAATGCCTATCGGAAACTACATCTGAAATGCCTATCAGCACCTATATTTGAAATGCCTATCGGCAACCATATCTGGAATGCCTATCGGCACCTATATTTGAAATGCCTATCGGCTTCTATATCTGAAATGCCTATCGGCACCTATTTTTAAAATGCCAATCGGCAACTATATCTGAAATGCCTATCGGCACCTATATCTGAAATGCCTATCGACACCTATATCTGAAATGCCTATCGACACCTATATCTGAAATGCCTATCGACACCTATATCTGAAATGCCTATCGACACCTATATCTAAAATGCCTATCGACACCTATATCTGAAATGCCTATCGACACCTATATCTGAAATGCCTATCGTCACCTATATCTGAAATGCCTATCGACACCTATTTTTGAAATGCCTATCGGACACTACATCTGAAATGCCTATCAGCACCTATATTTGAAATGCCTATCGACAACCATATGTGGAATGCCTATCGGCACCTATGTTTGAAATGCCTATCGGCTTCTATATCTGAAATGCCTATCGGCACCTATTTTTACAATGCCAATCGGCAACTATACCTGAAATGCCTATCGGCACCTATATCTGAAATGCCTATCGACACCTATATCTGAATTGCCTATCGACACCTATATCTGAAATGCCTATCGACACCTATATCTGAAATGCCTATCGACACCTATATCTGAAATGCCTATCGACACCTATATCTGAAATGCCTATCGACACCTATATCTGAAATGCCTATCCACACCTATTTTTGAAATGCCTATCGGAAACTACATCTGAAATGCCTGTCAGCACCTATATTTGAAATGCCTATCGGCAACCATATCTGGAATGCCTATCGGCACCTATATTTGAAATGCCTATCGGCTTCTATATCTGAAATGCCTATCGGCACCTATTTTTAAAATGCCAATCGGCAACTATATCTGAAATGCCTATCGGCACCTATATCTGAAATGCCTATCGACTCCTATATCTGAAATGCCTATCGACACCTATATCTGAAATGCCTATCGACACCTATATCTGAAATGCCTATCGACACCTATATCTGAAATGCCTATCGACACCTATATCTGAAATGCCTATCGACACCTATATCTGAAATGCCTATCGACACCTATATCTGAAATGCCTATCGACACCTATTTTTGAAATGCCTATCGGAGACTACATCTGAAATGCCTATCAGCACCTATATTTGAAATGCCTATCGGCAACCATATCTGGAATGCCTATCGGCACCTATATAGGAAATGCCTATCGGCTTCTATATCTGAAATGTCTATCGGCACCTATTTTTAAAATGCTAATCGGCAACTATATCTGAAATGCCTATCGGCACCTATATCTGAAATGCCTATCGACACCTATATCTGTAATGCCTATCGACACCTATATCTGAAATGCCTATCGACACCTATATCTGAAATGCCTATCGACACCTATTTTTGAAATGCCTATCGGAAACTACATCTGAAATGCCTATCAGAACCTATATTTGAAATGCCTATCGGCAACCATATCTGGAATGCCTATCGGCACCTATATTTGAAATGCCTATCGGCTTCTATATCTGAAATGCCTATCGGCACCTATTTTTAAAATGCCAATCGGCAACTATATCTGAAATGCCTATCGGCACCTATATCTGAAATGCCTATCGACACTTCTATCTGAAATGCCTATCGACACCTATATCTGAAATGCCTATCGACACCTATATCTGAAATGCCTATCGACACCTATATCTGAAATGCCTATCGACACCTATATCTGAAATGCCTATCGACACCTATATCTGAAATGCCTATCGACACCTATTTTTGAAATGCCTATCGGAGACTACATCTGAAATGCCTATCAGCACCTATATTTGAAATGCCTATCGGCAACCATATCTGGAATGCCTATCGGCACCTATATTTGAAATGCCTATCGGCTTCTATATCTGCAATGCCTATCGGCACCTATTTTTAAAATGCCAATCGGCAACTATATCTGAAATGCCTATCGGCACCTATATCTGAAATGCCTATCGACACCTATATCTGAAATGCCTATCGACACCTATATCTGAAATGCCTATCGACACCTATATCTGAAATGCCTATCGACACCTATATCTGAAATGCCTATCGACACCTATATCTGAAATGCCTATCGACACCTATATCTGAAATGCCTATCGACACCTATATCTGAAATGCCAATCGGAAACTACATCTGAAATGCCTATCAGCACCTATATTTGAAATGCCTATCGGCAACCATATCTGGAATGCCTATCGGCACCTATATTTGAAATGCCTATCGGCTTCTATATCTGAAATGCCTATCGGCACCTATTTTTAAAATGCCAATCGGCAACTATATCTGAAATGCCTATCGGCACCTATATCTGAAATGCCTATCGACACCTATATCTGAAATGCCTATCGACACCTATATCTGAAATGCCTATCGACACCTATATCTGAAATGCCTATCGACACCTATATCTGAAATGCCTATCGACACCTATATCTGTAATGCCTATCGACACCTGTATCTGAAATGCCTATCGACACCTATATCTGAAATGAATATCGACACCTATTTTTGAAATGCCTATCGGAAACTACATCTGAAATGCCTATCAGCACCTATATTTGAAATGCCTATCGGCAACCATATCTGGAATGCCTATCGGCACCTATATTTGAAATGCCTATCTGCTTCTATATCTGAAATGCCTATCGGCACCTATTTTTAAAATGCCAATCGGCAACTATATCTGAAATGCCTATCGGCACCTATATCTGAAATGCCTATCGACACCTATATCTGAAATGCCTATCGACACCTATATCTGAAATGCCTATCGACACCTATATCTGAAATGCCTATCGACACCTATATCTGAAATGCCTATCGACACCTATATCTGAAATGCCTATCGACACCTATATCTGAAATGCCTATCGACACCTATATCTGAAATGCCTATCGACACCTATATCTGAAATGCCTATCGGCACCTATTTTTGAAATGCCTATCGGAAACTACATCTGAAATGCCTATCAGCACCTATATTTGAAATGCCTATCGGCAACCATATCTGGAATGCCTATCGGCACCTATATTTGAAATGCTTATCGGCTTCTATATCTGAAATGCCTATCGGCACCTATTTTTAAAATGCCAATCGGCAACTATATCTGAAATGCCTATCGGCACCTATATCTGAAATGCCTATCGACACCTATATCTGAAATGCCTATCGACACCTATATCTGAAATGCCTATCGACACCTATATCTGAAATGCCTATCGACACCTATATCTGAAATGCCTATCGACACCTATATCTGAAATGCCTATCGACACCTATATCTGAAATGCCTATCGTCACCTATATCTGAAATGCCTATCGACACCTATTTTTGAAATGCCTATCGGAAACTACATCTGAAATGCCTATCAGCACCTATATTTGAAATGCCTATCGGCAACCATATCTGGAATGCCTATCGGCACCTATATTTGAAATGCCTATCGGCTTCTATATCTGAAATGCCTATCGGCACCTATTTTTAAAATGCCAATGGGCAACTATATCTGAAATGCCTATCGGCACCTATATCTGAAATGCCTATCGACACCTATATCTGAAATGCCTATCGACACCTATATCTGAAATGCCTATCGACACCTATATCTGAAATGCCTATCGACACCTATATCTGAAATGCCTATCGACACCTATATCTGAAATGCCTATCGACACCTATATCTGAAATGCCTATCGACACCTATATCTGAAATGCCTATCGACACCTATATCTGAAATGCCTATCGGAGACTACATCTGAAATGCCTATCAGCACCTATATTTGAAATGCCTATCGGCAACCATATCTGGAATGCCTATCGGCACCTATATCTGAAATGCCTATCGACACCTATATCTGTAATGCCTATCGACACCTATATCTGAAATGCCTATCGACACCTATATCTGAAATGCCTATCGACACCTATATCTGAAATGCCTATCGACACCTATATCTGAAATGCCTATTGACACCTATATCTGAAATGCCTATCGACACCTATATCTGAAATGCCTATCGACACCTATTTTTGAAATGCCTATCGGAAACTACATCTGAAATGCCTATCAGCACCTATACTTGAAATGCCTATCGGCAACCATATCTGGAATGCCTATCGGCACCTATATTTGAAATGCCTATCGGCTTCTATATCTGAAATGCCTATCGGCACCTATTTTTAAAATGCCAATCGACAACCATATCTGGAATGCCTATCGGCACCTATATTTAAATTGCCTATCGGCTTCTATATCTAAAATGCCTTTCGGCACCTATTTTTAAAATGCCAATCCGCAACTATATCTGAAATGCCTATCGGCACCTATATCTGAAATGCCTATCGACACCTATATCTGAAATGCCTATCGACACCTATACCTAAAATGCCTATCGACACCTATATCTGAAATGCCTATCGACACCTATATCTGAAATCCCTATCGACACCTATATCTAAAATGCCTATCGACACCTATATCTGAAATGCCTATCGACACCTATATCTGAAATGCCTATCGACACCTATTTTTGAAATGCCTATCGGAAACTACATCTGAAATGCCTATCAGCACCTATATTTGAAATGCCTATCGGCAACCATATCTGGAATGCCTATCGGCACCTATATTTGAAATGCCTATCGGCTTCTATATCTGAAATGCCTATCGGCACCTATTTTTAAAATGCCAATCGGCAACTATATCTGAAATGCCTATCGGCACCTATATCTGAAATGCCTATCGACATCTATATCTGAAATGCCTATCGACACCAATATCTGAAATGCCTATCGACACCTATATCTGAAATGCCTATCGACACCTATATCTGAAATGCCTATCGACACCTATATCTGAAATGCCTATCGACACCTATATCTGAAATGCCTATCGACACCTATATCTGAAATGCCTATCGACACCTATATCTGAAATGCCTATCGACACCTATTTTTGAAATGCCTATCGGAAACTACATCTGAAATGCCTATCAGCACCTATATTTGAAATGCCTATCGGCAACCATATCTGGAATGCCTATCGGCACCTATATTTGAAATGCCTATCGGCTTCTATATCTGAAATGCCTATCGGCACCTATTTTTAAAATGCCAATCGGCAACCATATCTGGAATGCCTATCGGCACCTATATTAAAATTGCCTATCGGCTTCTATATCTGAAATGCCTTTCGGCACCTATTTTTAAAATGCCAATCCGCAACTATATCTGAAATGCCTATCGGCACCTATATCTGAAATGCCTATCGACACCTATATCTGAAATGCCTATCGACACCTATACCTAAAATGCCTATCGACACCTATATCTGAAATGCCTATCGACACCTATATCTGAAATGCCTATCGACACCTATATCTGAAATGCCTATCGACACCTATATCTGAAATGCCTATCGACACCTATATCTGAAATGCCTATCGACACCTATTTTTGAAATGCCTATCGGAAACTACATCTGAAATGCCTATCAGCACCTATATTTGAAATGCCTATCGGCAACCATATCTGAAATGCCTATCGGCACCTATTTTTAAAATGCCAATCGGCAACTATATCTGAAATGCCTATCGGCACCTATATCTGAAATGCCTATCGACACCTATATCTGAAATGCCTATCGACACCTATATCTGAAATGCCTATCGACACCTATATCTAAAATGCCTATCGACACCTATATCTGAAATGCCTATCGACACCTATATCTGAAATGCCTATCGACACCTATATCTGAAATGCCTATCGACACCTATTTTTGAAATGCCTATCGGAAACTACATCTGAAATGCCTATCAGCACTTATATTTGAAATGCCTATCGGCAACCATATCTGGAATGCCTATCGGCACCTATATTTGAAATGCCTATCGGCTTCTATATCTGAAATGCCTATCGGCACCTATTTTTAAAATGCCAATCGGCAACTATATCTGAAATGCCTATCGGCACCTATATCTGAAATGCCTATCGACACCTATATCTGAAATGCCTATCGACACCTATATCTGAAATGCCTATCGACACCTATATCTGAAATGCCTATCGACACCTATATCTGAAATGCCTATCGACACCTATATCTGAAATGCCTATCGACACCTATATCTGAAATGCCTATCGACACCTATTTTTGAAATGCCTATCGGAAACTACATCTGAAATGCCTATCAGCACCTATATTTGAAATGCCTATCGGCAACCATATCTGGAATGCCTATCGGCACCTATATTTGAAATGCCTATCGGCTTCTATATCTGAAATGCCTATCGGCACCTATTTTTTAAATGCCAATCGGCAACTATATCTGAAATGCCTGTCGGCACCTATATCTGAAATGCCTATCGAAACCTATATCTGAAATGCCTATCGACACCTATATCTAAAATGCCTATCGACACCTATATCTGAAATGCCTATCGACACCTATATCTGAAATGCCTATCGACACCTATATCTGAAATGCCTATCGACACCTATATCTGAAATGCCTATCGACACCTATTTTTGAAATGCCTATCGGAAACTACATCTGAAATGCCTATCAGCACCTATATTTGAAATGCCTATCGGCAACCATATCTGGAATGCCTATCGGCACCTTTATTGAAATGCCTATCGGCTTCTATATCTGAAATGCCTATCGGCACCTATTTTTAAAATGCCAATCGGCAACTATATCTGAAATGCCTATCGGCACCTATATCTGAAATGCCTATCGTCACCTATATCTGAAAAGCCTATCGACACCTATATCTGAAATGCCTATCGACACCTATATCTGAAATGCCTATCGACACCTATATCTAAAATGCCTATCGACACCTATATCTGAAATGCCTATCGACACCTATATCTGAAATGCCTATCGACACCTATTTTTGAAATGCCTATCGGAAACTACATCTGAAATGCCTATCAGCACCTATATTTGAAATGCCCATCGGCAACCATATCTGGAATACCTATCGGCACCTATATCTGAAATGCCTATCGACACCTATATCTGAAATGCCTATCGACACCTATATCTGAAATGCCTATCGACACCTATATCTGAAATGCCTATCGACACCTATATCTGAAATGCCTATCGACACCTATATCTAAAATGCCTATCGACGCCTATATCTGAAATGCCTATCGACACCTATTTTTGAAATGCCTATCGACACCTATATCTGAAATGCCTATCGACACCTATATCTGAAATGCCTATCGACACCTATATCTGAAATGCCTATCGACACCTATATCTGAAATGCCTATCGACACCTATATCTGAAATGCCTATCGACACCTATATCTGAAATGCCTATCGACACCTATTTTTGAAATGCCTATCGGAAACTACATCTGAAATGCCTATCAGCACCTATATTTGAAATGCCTATCGGCAACCATATCTGGAATGCCTATCGGCACCTATATTTGAAATGCCTATCGGCTTCTATATCTGAAATGCCTATCGGCACCTATTTTTAAAATGCCAATCGGCAACCATATCTGGAATGCCTATCGGCACCTATATTTGAAATGCCTATCGGCTTCTATATCTGAAATGCCTATCGGCACCTATTTTTAAAATGCCAATCGGCAACCATATCTGGAATGCCTATCGGCACCTATATTTGAAATGCCTATCGGCTTCTATATCTGAAATGCCTTTCGGCACCTATTTTTAAAATGCCAATCGGCAACTATATCTGAAATGCCTATCGGCACCTATATCTGAAATGCCTATCGATACCTATATCTGAAATGCCTTTCGACACCTATACCTAAAATGCCTATCGACACCTATATCTGAAATGCCTATCGACACCTATATCTGAAATGCCTATCGACACCTATATCTGAAATGCCTATCGACACCTATATCTGAAATGCCTATCGACACCTATATCTGAAATGCCTATCGACACCTATATCTGAAATGCCTATCGACACCTATATCTGAAATGCCTATCGACACCTATTTTTGAAATGCCTATCGGAAACTACATCTGAAATGCCTATCAGCACCTATACTTGAAATGCCTATCGGCAACCATATCTGGAATGCCTATCGGCACCTATATTTGAAATGCCTATCGGCTTCTATATCTGAAATGCCTATCGGCACCTATTTTTAAAATGCCAATCGACAACCATATCTGGAATGCCTATCGGCACCTATATTTAAATTGCCTATCGGCTTCTATATCTAAAATGCCTTTCGGCACCTATTTTTAAAATGCCAATCCGCAACTATATCTGAAATGCCTATCGGCACCTATATCTGAAATGCCTATCGACACCTATATCTGAAATGCCTATCGACACCTATACCTAAAATGCCTATCGACACCTATATCTGAAATGCCTATCGACACCTATATCTGAAATCCCTATCGACACCTATATCTGAAATGCCTATCGACACCTATATCTGAAATGCCTATCGACACCTATATCTGAAATGCCTATCGACACCTATTTTTGAAATGCCTATCGGAAACTACATCTGAAATGCCTATCAGCACCTATATTTGAAATGCCTATCGGCAACCATATCTGGAATGCCTATCGGCACCTATATTTGAAATGCCTATCGGCTTCTATATCTGAAATGCCTATCGGCACCTATTTTTAAAATGCCAATCGGCAACTATATCTGAAATGCCTATCGGCACCTATATCTGAAATGCCTATCGACATCTATATCTGAAATGCCTATCGACACCAATATCTGAAATGCCTATCGACACCTATATCTGAAATGCCTATCGACACCTATATCTGAAATGCCTATCGACACCTATATCTGAAATGCCTATCGACACCTATATCTGAAATGCCTATCGACACCTATATCTGAAATGCCTATCGACACCTATATCTGAAATGCCTATCGACACCTATTTTTGAAATGCCTATCGGAAACTACATCTGAAATGCCTATCAGCACCTATATTTGAAATGCCTATCGGCAACCATATCTGGAATGCCTATCGGCACCTATATTTGAAATGCCTATCGGCTTCTATATCTGAAATGCCTATCGGCACCTATTTTTAAAATGCCAATCGGCAACCATATCTGGAATGCCTATCGGCACCTATATTAAAATTGCCTATCGGCTTCTATATCTGAAATGCCTTTCGGCACCTATTTTTAAAATGCCAATCCGCAACTATATCTGAAATGCCTATCGGCACCTATATCTGAAATGCCTATCGACACCTATATCTGAAATGCCTATCGACACCTATACCTAAAATGCCTATCGACACCTATATCTGAAATGCCTATCGACACCTATATCTGAAATGCCTATCGACACCTATATCTGAAATGCCTATCGACACCTATATCTGAAATGCCTATCGACACCTATATCTGAAATGCCTATCGACACCTATTTTTGAAATGCCTATCGGAAACTACATCTAAAATGCCTATCAGCACCTATATTTGAAATGCCTATCGGCAACCATATCTGGAATGCCTATCGGCACCTATATTTGAAATGCCTATCGGCTTCTATATCTGAAATGCCTATCGACACCAATATCTGAAATGCCTATCGACACCTATATCTGAAATGCCTATCGACACCTATATCTGAAATGCCTATCGACACCTATATCTGAAATGCCTATCGACACCTATATCTGAAATGCCTATCGACACCTATATCTGAAATGCCTATCGACACCTATATCTGAAATGCCTATCGACACCTATTTTTTAAAAATGCCTATCGGAAACTACATCTGAAATGCCTATCAGCAACTATATTTGAAATGCCTATCGGCAACCATATCTGGAATGCCTATCGGCACCTATATTTGAAATGCCTATCGGCATCTATATCTGAAATGCCTATCGGCACCTATTTTTAAAATGCCAATCGGCAAATATATCTGAAATGCCTATCGGCACCTATATCTGAAATGCCTATCGACACCTATATCTGAAATGCCTATCGACACCTATATCTGAAATGCCTATCGACACCTATATCTGAAATGCCTATCGACACCTATATCTGAAATGCCTATCGACACCTATATCTGAAATGCCTATCGACACCTATATCTGAAATGCCTATCGACACCTATTTTTGAAATGCCTATCGGAAACTACATCTGAAATGCCTATCAGCACCTATATTTGAAATGCCTATCGGCAACCATATCTGGAATGCTTATCGGCACCTATATTTGAAATGCCTATCGGCTTCTATATCTGAAATGCCTATCGGCACCTATTTTTAAAATGCCAATCGGCAACTATATCTGAAATGCCTATCGGCACCTATATCTGAAATGCCTATCGACACCTATATCTGAAATGCCTATCGACACCTATATCTGAAATGCCTATCGACACCTATATCTGAAATGCCTATCGACACCTATATCTGAAATGCCTATCGACACCTATATCTGAAATGCCTATCGACACCTATATCTGAAATGCCTATCGACACCTATATCTGAAATGCCTATCGACACCTATTTTTGAAATGCCTATCGGAAACTACATCTGAAATGCCTATCAGCACCTATATTTGAAATGCCTATCGGCAATCATATCTGGAATGCCTATCGGCACCTATATTTGAAATGCCTATCGGCTTCTATATCTGAAATGCCTATCGGCACCTATTTTTATAATGCCAATCGGCAACTATACCTGAAATGCCTATCGGCACCTATATCTGAAACGCCTATCGACACCTATATCTGAAATGCCTATCGACACCTATATCTGAAATGCCTATCGACACCTATATCTGAAATGCCTATCGACACCTATATCTGAAATGCCTATCGACACCTATTTTTGAAATGCCTATCGGAAACTACATCTGAAATGCCTATCAGCACCTATATTTGAAATGCCTATCGGCAACCATATCTGGAATGCCTATCGGCACCTTTATTGAAAAGCCTATCGGCTTTTATATCTGAAATGCCTATCGGCACCTATTTTTAAAATGCCAATCGGCAACTATATCTGAAATGCCTATCGGCACCTATATCTGAAATGCCTATCGACACCTATATCTGAAATGCCTATCGACACCTATATCTGAAATGCCTATCGACACCTATATCTAAAATGCCTATCGACACCTATATCTGAAATGCCTATCGACACCTATATCTGAAATGCCTATCGACACCTATATCTGAAATGCCTATCGACACCTATTTTTGAAATGCCTATCGGAAACTACATCTGAAATGCCTATCAGCACTTATATTTGAAATGCCTATCGGCAACCATATCTGGAATGCCTATCGGCACCTATATTTGAAATGCCTATCGGCTTCTATATCTGAAATGCCTATCGGCACCTATTTTTAAAATGCCAATCGGCAACTATATCTGAAATGCCTATCGGCACCTATATCTGAAATGCCTATCGACACCTATATCTGAAATGCCTATCGACACCTATATCTGAAATGCCTATCGACACCTATATCTGAAATGCCTATCGACACCTATATCTGAAATGCCTATCGACACCTATATCTGAAATGCCTATCGACACCTATATCTGAAATGCCTATCGACACCTATTTTTGAAATGCCTATCGGAAACTACATCTGAAATGCCTATCAGCACCTATATTTGAAATGCCTATCGGCAACCATATCTGGAATGCCTATCGGCACCTATATTTGAAATGCCTATCGGCTTCTATATCTGAAATGCCTATCGGCACCTATTTTTTAAATGCCAATCGGCAACTATATCTAAAATGCCTGTCGGCACCTATATCTGAAATGCCTATCGAAACCTATATCTGAAATGCCTATCGACACCTATATCTAAAATGCCTATCGACACCTATATCTGAAATGCCTATCGACACCTATATCTGAAATGCCTATCGACACCTATATCTGAAATGCCTATCGACACCTATATCTGAAATGCCTATCGACACCTATTTTTGAAATGCCTATCGGAAACTACATCTGAAATGCCTATCAGCACCTATATTTGAAATGCCTATCGGCAACCATATCTGGAATGCCTATCGGCACCTTTATTGAAATGCCTATCGGCTTCTATATCTGAAATGCCTATCGGCACCTATTTTTAAAATGCCAATCGGCAACTATATCTGAAATGCCTATCGGCACCTATATCTGAAATGCCTATCGTCACCTATATCTGAAAAGCCTATCGACACCTATATCTGAAATGCCTATCGACACCTATATCTGAAATGCCTATCGACACCTATTTTTGAAATGCCTATCGGAAACTACATCTGAAATGCCTATCAGCACCTATATTTGAAATGCCCATCGGCAACCATATCTGGAATACCTATCGGCACCTATATCTGAAATGCCTATCGACACCTATATCTGAAATGCCTATCGACACCTATATCTGAAATGCCTATCGACACCTATATCTGAAATGCCTATCGACACCTATATCTGAAATGCCTATCGACACCTATATCTGAAATGCCTATCGACACCTATATCTGAAATGCCTATCGACACCTATATCTGAAATGCCTATCGACACCTATTTTTGAAATGCCTATCGGAAACTACATCTGAAATGCCTATCAGCACCTATATTTGAAATGCCTATCGGCAACCATATCTGGAATGCCTATCGGCACCTATATTTGAAATGCCTATCGGCTTCTATATCTGAAATGCCTATCGGCACCTATTTTTAAAATGCCAATCGGCAACCATATCTGGAATGCCTATCGGCACCTATATTTGAAATGCCTATCGGCTTCTATATCTGAAATGCCTATCGGCACCTATTTTTAAAATGCCAATCGGCAACCATATCTGGAATGCCTATCGGCACCTATATTTGAAATGCCTATCGGCTTCTATATCTGAAATGCCTTTCGGCACCTATTTTTAAAATGCCAATCGGCAACTATATCTGAAATGCCTATCGGCACCTATATCTGAAATGCCTATCGATACCTATATCTGAAATGCCTATCGACACCTATACCTAAAATGCCTATCGACACCTATATCTGAAATGCCTATCGACACCTATATCTGAAATGCCTATCGACACCTATATCTGAAATGCCTATCGACACCTATATCTGAAATGCCTATCGACACCTATATCTGAAATGCCTATCGACACCTATTTTTGAAATGCCTATCGGAAACTGCATCTGAAATGCCTATCAGCACCTATATTTGAAATGCCTATCGGCAACCATATCTGGAATGCCTATCGGCACCTATATTTGAAATGCCTATCGGCTACTATATCTGAAATGCCTATCGGCACCTATTTTTAAAATGCCAATCGGCAACTATATCTGAAATGCCTATCGGCACCTATATCTGAAATGCCTATCGACACCTATATCTGAAATGCCTATCGACACTTATATCTGAAATGCCTATCGACACCTATATCTGAAATGCCTATCGACACCTATATCTGAAATGCCTATCGACACCTATATCTGAAATGCCTATCGACACCTATATCTGAACTGCCTATCGACACCTATTTTTGAAATGCCTATCGGAAACTACATCTGAAATGCCTATCAGCACCTATATTTGAAATGCCTATCGGCAACCATATCTGGAATGCCTATCGGCACCTATATTTGAAATGCCTATCGGCTTCTATATCTGAAATGCCTATCGGCACCTATTTTTAAAATGCCAATCGGCAACTATATCTGAAATGCCTATCGGCACCTATATCTGAAATGCCTATCGACACCTATATCTGAAATGCCTATCGACACCTATATCTGAAATGCCTATCGACACCTATATCTGAAATGCCTATCGACACCTATATCTGAAATGCCTATCGACACCTATATCTGAAATGCCTATCGACACCTATATCTGATATGCCTATCGACACCTATATCTTAAATGCCTATCGACACCTATTTTTGAAATGCCTATCGGAAACTACATCTGAAATGCCTATCAGCACCTATATTTGAAATGCCTATCGGCAACCATACCTGGAATGCCTATCGGCACCTATATTTGAAATGCCTATCGGCTTCTATATCTGAAATGCCTATCGGCACCTATTTTTAAAATGCCAATCGGCAACTATATCTG